>VUQG01024302.1:0-24073 GCA_015106755.1 Etia nguti | reverse complement strand
ATATAGATTATACAGCAACATCTGCTTCATCCAGACATCTTTCAGGGAGGACCTTCATATTTCAGCAGGACGATGCTAAACCTCCACACATCTGGAGCATCGTGGAACCAAAACCAGATAAAGAAGAACCAGGATGGCCAGAATCCCACATCAGACAAGAACTGGACGACATTCCTCTGTGAAAGTGCTGCAGCTGCTCTCCTCTGTCACAGACTGTAGTTAAAGGAAGACAGGAAGCTACACTGTGGGAAACAGTGCAGACTTTTAGAAACATGCTGCTGCCATCAAATTCATATTTTCTTATAATAGTTCATTTTTTCAGTTTAAACATTTGATATGTGAATAAAACATTTGTTAATGAGATTTGCATATTATTGCATCCTGTTTTTTTGGGGGGGGTTTTTGCATTTTACAGTGTCCCGGCTTTTTTGGAATTGGGGTTGTACACACATGATTTTTACAGTCTGCTCTCTAATTGAACGTCCAGTCAGGTCCAAAGGCAGGAAAGCAGTATATTGTTTGCATATTTGGTGATTGAAGAAATGTTCCCTTCATGTCACTTACTGTCTGCATGCCAAAGGAAAGCAAAAAGGAGCAAAGAGGATCGGAGCTGTGTTTGTGTGAAGTTTGATGTAATACGTATCAGATGCAGTCTGGTAATGAACATGTCTTCAGTTCGTTGTTTGGAAAAACACGACAGTCAGTCTCATCCTGACAGGAAGTGACGCCACACTGACAGGCTGTCAACCTGGAGACAACCTGTCACACCAACCTGTGCACGCACACAAGCCTAAAAGCAACCGCTGGTTTATCCACAACTAGAAATTTGCAGCAAATGTGGGTTTTTAGAGCTTTAAACATGCACATAAACGATGCAGCATGTCTGATGGATTCTGAGGCTGCTGGGGTTTTATTAACATAGAGACTATTCAGTGAGCATTTTTAGAGACTCTGCTCTTCTACTGGATGAACTCGGCTCTCCTTCCCACAGCTAAGAGTCAGCTTTGGAAGCTTTAACACTGGCGTTCCCATTCCGCCACACCATCCATCCGGATGAGAGAAAAATGTCTGCCCGCCTCGTCCCCAAAGTCTCATATAGGGAGAAAAATATTCTGAAGATGCTCTGAATTGCTTCTGAGACACTGGGAGGAAGGAGATGTGTGCGTGTGTGTGTGCGTGTGTGTGTGTGTGTGTGTGTGTGTGTGTGTGTGCGCGGTTGAGATTCTGTTTTTGCGTGTGTGTGTGCATACAAGGTAGAGGAAGAGGAGGTGGAGGTTGGCGGTTGAGCAATGTGATTTCTGCTCGACTGTCACAAATCTAGCGCAACAGGAAAATCAATTTATCCCTGTGTGTGCCTTTTTGGCTCCGGGAGAGAATCCAAATAGCAAGGCGAGGCCCGGATAATGTTACAGTGTATTGGATTTGCTTCATGGAGAGACAGAGAGAGGGAGCGAGGGAGAGGGTGAGAGAGGACAAAGAACAGGAGAAGCGAGGAGACGAGGGAATCACAGGCGTGCTGCGGAGCTTCGACAAGATAGATTTGTGCAAGTGTATGGGTGTATGATAGGCTGGCAATCTGTCAGTCTCCCCCTCTTTTTCACCCCGACTCTTTTTTATTTTCTCTCTCTCTCTCACATACACACACACACACACACACGCGCGCGCAGATGACACCGTCAGTCATCCGAGGGAGCATATATACAGAGGTGATTTATGTGTTCAACAATATATGTAAAGTCAAACCATGAAATCAAGTTTTTATAGGTATTCGTGTTCTTATGTGCAGCTGTGTGTGCTCAATCCTGTGTTATTCTGTTGGTGTGTGTGTGTGTGTGTGTGTGTGTGTGTTTGACAGCCAGGTGAAAGGATGACATAATGAAGTTGCTCTCCTCCGACCGTTGTCAGGGGTAACGTGTGTGCTCATCCATGTGACGTGTCGCATCAGTCCACCGAGTGAGGCCGACAGGTGACAAATAAACATGGGGCACACGCACATGCACACGTACGTGCACGCACACACACACACACACACACACACACACTTGAACCTACCTTTTTTATATTTTTGTGAATAACTGCACACACTATATAGACTACATAGAAAGATGAGTGTATTCCAGACCTGCATTCTTTCTAATGGCCAGCAGCTGGCATCAGCAGAAGTCCAGCTGTTTGGAAGTCTGTGGCATGACGACCTTTCAGCTGGTTTTATGTCTTACTGAATGCAACATGTCACTAATTTCAGTCAGAAAGAGAGTTGATCTCATTCCGTCTTCAGTAATCTATATTTGATTGTGTTCTGGGACCTCACACAGCAGAGAGCAGGGGACAGTGTCCACAGACACAGCATGAAAGACGGAGCTGGGGCGGAGAGGAGTAAGCTGACTATCAGCTGATCTGCAGGTACTATCAGCTCAGTCCCATTAGAATAAAAAAGGATTCCTCCTTCCTCCAGTTTTAGACTCCAAAGATGTGACGCCCAAAATGCTCAGTTCTCTCGTGTGATGTCAGGGTAGCTACGTCCACGTTACATACGCAGAATACGCCAAACTAACATCATGACACAATGTGGTGACATATACAGCACACCTTTAAATGATTTAATAGGATAAAAACATTTGAAACCATCTAAAACATCAGTGCCAGCAGCGCATACTGACGTCAGCCAAGGGATCCAATTTATAACCGGCTGCGATTCCACTGTTTCCACTGACAGTAGCCCTAATGGAGCAGAATGGAACAGAGCAACCAGTCATGTTGTGTTTTGACTTCTTGAGTGGAGCTGAAACTACTGCAGACAGGTTTTTCACACTAATTAAAGCATTTATTAATGCTTGTGTTTTGTTGCTTTTTTAAAGGGCACTACTTTGAATATTAAAGAGCATGATTTGATGGCACCGGAGCAACACTTTGGGAAAAGCGCTCCCCTCTACATAAACAGATCCAGGGCTCTGCGCTCATCTCTCCTCGCTGACTTGCTCCAAACTAAAGAGACAACGTTAACTAAAATGTCCTAACTTGTGACAAAGTGTTAGAAAACCCGGCGTTAGTAATCAGATGTGTGCTAACCACATTAGTTCTCCCGTGTCTCTGTGAGGCTGGCTGCTCCTTGATCTAATCCAAACTGATTGTAGTACAGCCTCTAAAACACGCCAGATGTTACTCACTGCTCCACGCTTTATCGCCATTTATTTGGCACAGGGAATATTTTTGAATATTTTCTTATTAATCACGTCCCAGCGATCGGTTTCGCTTCCCATCTTTGCCGCTTCATTCCGGATTCTCGTCATGATTCTTGGCACGCGCGCCTGGAAAACCACTGTCCCAGTTTTTCATTAGCGTCAATCACTCCGGTAAGCGGCTGTGAGGGGAACAGCAGGAGGAGGAGGTGGCGGCAGGATCTCGCTCAAGACATTTCGCCCCGCCTCGTCAGAGTGACTGACAGGTCCGAGACATGCTGATGTGCCGGTCAGCCGCTCAGCTGTGAGGAGAGGAGGCGGAATGACAGCAAGGCCGCGCGCACATTCGCGCGCCTGTTCCAGGCAAATCAAATCCACACTCTGTGTTTATCTAAATGGTTATGTGCTCTGCTATGGCCTCGGGAGACAGACAGGCACACCGTGCATTGTCTGATAATCCTGTTGGT
The DNA here is from genome assembly GCA_015106755.1 of Etia nguti. NCBI lineage: Eukaryota > Metazoa > Chordata > Actinopteri > Cichliformes > Cichlidae > Etia > Etia nguti. Next base: position 20,427 of record VUQG01024302.1, on the reverse strand, counting down.
GCCTTGTTTAGCCTGCCATATCTCAGATAAGGATACAAATCAGATGGGAGGTCCTCCACTACCAGTCGGTCTCAATTCATTAAGGCTCGGAGTGGATGGGAAATATCGCCCGGACGTGGATGTCGGTGCGATCCACAGGTGGAAGGATGACGGACGTTATTAAAATTCCACTGCCATGTAGTGACGTGTTTCTACAACGCTGTGATCAAAGACTTAACAAATGTCTACTGTGCTAGGACAAAAACTGAGTGCAGGAAATGAACAGGACGTATTCCTATGCCGTAATATTCCTCAGCACTGTGAATTATGAGTTCAAATGGGCCCGAGATATCAAAGTCTAGACGTGTGGGATTGATATTATTTAGTCTTCTGCTGCAGTGTGCTCTCAGCTTCATCCCGACTTCTACCCAGCAGAATGAAAATTGATCTGGATGGATTACATGCCGAGTTGGAGACAGGGGAAAAAAGAGATGCTATTAAACAAAGATGTTGGCAGATTTATGCTACGGGTTATCTGCGCCACTCTGAAAAAAGAAAGGGGTAAAACTGCTCTTCAAACACCTGATAACCTTCTTAAATGAAGACGCTGATTAGGTTCAAGTTTTTGATGCGAAAGCTTTATCCTAGCCTTCAAATGGCACGCTGTTATTTGTGAAATCGCAGTTCCGCTTCGGGGTCAGTTTTCTACATCACCTTTTTAAAATCCTATTTAAATGGGCATATTTAAAAACAAATGAAAACAGCAGTATCAATGTAAAGGTCAAGCAGAGAGGTGGGCGTGATGACTGTGATTTTCTCTAAGAAGCAACAAGTGCAGTAACGGAGCTGCTGTAAAGATGCTGCACAGAAAAAACCCAAAACAGAAACATCTGGCCGCTAAAAACGATCCCAGTCACGCCCCAATCAGTGATGTCACAGCTGCTCGTCTTTATCAGCCGTGAAAGTTCATACGGCTGCACGGCCCGGGTCGTGTTTTGAGAGTTTTTTTTTATTTGCTTTCCAACAACAGCCTCGTTTGGTGGCACAAAGCAATTTCCCTTTAAGCTGTAAAGCAATTTTAGGAAATTTCCCAGGGAATCCAACACGGCGGTACAATATGTAAAACGCGCCGTAGCGTCTGCTTTCAGCTGCAAATCTTGTCAGTGACAGTTTTGTTTGTTTGCGGTGATTAAACTAATACAATTATCAAGCTCTAAGTTGCACATTTCATCAAGACAAGATTAGATTATCAGGATGTGTGTGCATGTACTTTCTCAGGCTCTAATGGGAACCCTACCTGGCACAGAGGTGTTGGCAGAGGGTCCGCTGGCAGGTGAGATGGGGCCCGAGCCCGAGCGGGACTGCTGGGACTGAGTGGAGCCGGCCGGGGAGCCGACGGGGGACGGAGAGGGCCCGCTCCTCTGGCTGGGGAGGTGCGGGGAGGCGTGAGGGGAGAAGGGGGACTGTCCCTGGTTACCGGTGCTTCCCTGCTCCCCTTGGCTACTGCTGCTGCTGCTGGAGGAGCCCCCGGCGCCGACGGCCGAGCCCAGGCCAGCCTCCCCGGTGGGGAGGTCGTCAATCGAGCCGGACAGATCCTGGAACAGAAGAAAAGACTTACAGTGAGTATTTACAAAGCTCACTCGAGCATTTGATGAGAGCTGACGTGCAGCAGGTGGCAAATGTAAATGTAAGCTTCAGAAAGCGCAAAATTTTCCACCTGCGTGTCAGAAATGCACAACTGTGCTGCGAAATCCTCCTTTAAAACAAAAAGTTAACGACTGCAGAGATGCAACGTATTTCACAGGATTTCATAAGGTGGCAGAGGTTAAAAGATTAAAGGTTTAGTTTGCGTGTGCACGAACAAGAGCTGGTGGCTTTTCTGGGAGCTACTTTATCCCTGAGAAAAAGTCACTGCAGTCTTGACGACGGCGGCGGTTAATACGGCAGAGAAAAAAAAAAACATCCCACAGAAGAAACCACTACACCGGCTGCTGTGGTGAAAATGAATTGCAATGGGCTTTCGTTCAGACCAAGGGTGAGTTCATATTACAGTTGGCATTCCCTGTGGTGAGTGGAGCAAGTGTGTGTGTGCACTTAGCAGATACACCCCCCCTCTAAAACGACTCCAGGGAACCCCCCGGGAATATCGCTGACAGGATCCTGACGACACAAAGGTGTGGAGGAAGCGGGAAGGACGGAGGACCGGCAGAAAAGGAAGTAAAGAGAAGACCAGATGTGATGTGAAGTGATGAGCTGTGATGGAATGTGATGGCTGCCTGCTAACCACACGCCACACACACTCGGAGAACGCCGGCTCTGTCCCAGCTGTAGATAACTGTGGGGGAAGTCACCTGTGAATGACCTCGGTTTTCTGGCTGGTGCCTGCTCGCAGAAGGGGAAGGGTGTATGCCAGCTGATCCTACCTGCTGCAGCGACCGGCCTGTTGACCAATCTACTTGTGAACCACCTGAGTCCTACGTGCACAGCCACACCTGTCACCGCAGACAGACGGGAAACGGCGCGTAAATAAACCCAGATCTATGCCTACGAGCAGAGAGGCTGTCATATTTCTGACATGTTTGCTGTAATTTGGTCCGCTCTACTTAAAGCTGCACTTCATGACAAGACTGTGGCTTCAAATCGTGTGAAAATGGTCCGGCGGTTCCAATCGAGCCACTCGATGGTTTTGCTGGGTGTAGAAATTACACATGACTGCACATGATTTTTAGGGGTTTTGCTGTTTTTCACACTAGCACGCACAGTTTTGGAAGTTGTTAGGAAGTTTTACAGCCTTCCTACTGACAATGGCGACGGTTAAGCCAGTGAGATGAGCTGACATGTTTATTTTGAACGGCCGATTGTGGAAAATCTAACACAAGCTGTTGAAACGGCACTTTTTTCTAAAGACATCTCAGGCTGGTCATCATCTCATTTGCATGTATATTTTCAGAATGTGCCTCTGTTCACTTAAAGAAAGCACGAAGCTTGTTAGAGTTTTTCTAGATCTACATATGTCAGAGCAAACTCGAGAAATGTGGCCTGAAACCGGCATGTGTGCTTGGAGTTTATCTGCAGCAGAGGCTCTTTGTGTCACAGCGAAACGACTTTTTTCTCCTTCCTCTACCAGCGTGTAAAATCTCAAAAACCGAGACAGGCGTCCCCCATCTCTCTCCATCCATCAAGCGTGGCTTAGCCTGTGGAACTGACAACCAAGTCAGTGTGGCAGTCTGTCCACGGCTGCTTGTTTTGGTTAATGCGATCTCGGCGCTGACACACAAAGCCTTTGTTTTCCATCATGCTGCTGTGAGTGCCCACCCGCTCTGCCAGCCTGCCAGTCTGTCGCCTGGCATTATCTACCCCCGCTCAACTGAGCACACGGGGCACTTGCTTTCCTCTCTCTCCTTCCCTTTTCTCTTCCTCGCCCATGGTACCACTCCTTGTCCCGGCCAATCACGTCAGCCAGTGTTCTGAGCGCAGTGATGTAACGTGCCGCCTCCGCCAATGGGACCGAGCGTTATTTTTCGACCGACCGGCTGCCTCGGGTGCATGCCGTTTGACACGCCGGGGTTACCGTGAGAGTCAATGTAACCATGGCGATGGCTTTTCCAAAACACTGAGAGCTAGCCGGTCGTACAGCTATGTTGTTAACCCACAGGCTAATTGTGTGAATGGATGGGAATAATTGCATTTCACCTAATTGGGAGCTGTTGCCAGCTTTTCCAGTGGCAGTTTCGGGGTGGGAAAATGCGTACCAGTAATTCGTTTAAAGACTGTTAGGCTCATTTGGATTATACACACACTTGAGCACAGCTGTGTGGCCCGAGACCAAAAAGGAAGAAACACTATGCAGCCCAAAAAGCTGGGTGCTATACTTTTCTATAGAAATGCACATTTTAAACAACGCTTTAATCAACGTCCTCTGCTACAACGAATCACCGTCAGCGTTCACAGGGCTGCGTGGTACCTGGCTAACTGGCATGTGCAAAGAATCAAAGGCAGCCAGCGAGTTAACTAGCCAGGCAGGCACGCGGTCGGGGGATCCAAACGCCCAACAATCTGGGGCCCCAATCCAAAGTGGCCCAAATCCAATTTGTTTGGCTCAGGGCTGCAAATTGCTCTGTGCATTGAGTCTCCAAATAGCTGTCAACCACTCCCGCTTGGCGTCCTGTATCGCTTAATTCGCTCCTGGAGCATGTAATTGTCATAATAAGAAAAATATTGAGGTGATAATAACCAGTTACTTTGAGATGCCCCCCCGCCCGGCCTCGACACACACACACACACACACACACACACACACACACGCACGCTCGCATAAATGCGGTCGCATATACGCACACATAATGGGCCGAGACCGCCATCTACACATTTCACACAACATTGGAGAGGCAGTCGCTCATGACCCTTCACCTCGCTGGTGTTGGTGCCTGCCTGCACTCTCGTTTAGTGCTCCTCTGTTTGTGTGTGCGTGACAGGAACACAGGCTGCCGGGCTGTCACAGCAAGACATGCTTGAGCACTGATGCGGCCGAGGGGACAGATGAGGCAACGCGCGCACACGCACACACACAGACACACTCCCCCATCCCATTCCTCACTCATACTATTGACCTGCTCTCACTCTCACACACTTGCACACACACACCCTGGGAGGGTATAAGGCATCAGTGTGAAGCAGGGAGCTGTCACATCCAGCAGACTGCGGGGCTTTTCCCCTGACCATGGTGCTGATGTTGTCTCCTCTCACCACACACTGGGAATTAATCAAAGTTGCTATGGTGGAAGGCACCGAGCGTGTGTGTGTGTGCAAATGTGGTTGTCTGTCTAGACAGGGAGGAGCCAATGGCTGCAGCTTCCTGTGTGCTACAGGAAAACAGAGCTACTGAAGAAACTAGCCTCCCTTCTCCTCTCTTTCCCATCTACACATAAAAAAGCCTGTTTTTTCTGTCTGCCCCAGTCAGAGGCGGAGTATGGCTCAGGGCTCTCCACCAGATGGCCAGCCAGCTAACCCGATCCTGAAACACAAACTCAAACACAGCGACCGAGCATTCGAAAACAACCTCCCTTATATGGACTTCTCACTTCAAGTTTTATAACTCAGCACCAATTATAGGAACACGGCTTGAAACTGTGCCCTAAAACGACGGAGCCAATATTTTTCTTTTGGTCCAATACGGACGTCTGCACCCGTCGTTAACGGTCAGCTCCGTCAAATTACTACACATAAATATTTGATCTCGCTGCGAGAGGTCTCTGGGCACACATGCGTTTTTCCAGGTTGTGAAATATCTGCGACTGAATGTTGTGGCGCTCACACAAATGAAAGATTACATTTTTAAAAATTCAGCAGCAACATCTCTTGAAACAGGCTTCCTATTACTATAGATAATCAGAGAACAGCTGTCAACTGTGTTCACGGGGACTCTTTCTGTTTCTGGAAATGATGTTGTTGAATTATTTAAATGTCACTTCTTAATGCTGTTGGCACCACAGATCGAAAGCCCCTCACTTGGCTCGCACTGGGGGAGGGCTGCGGGAATACTTTCTATTTGGTCCCTCAGTTCTTTCACCGGACTTTTGTGCCGTGAACATCTCTCTTCACAGACGTGTAAAAGACTAAAGAGAACCCCGATCGAACCTTTTTCAGCGTACGCGCAAACCCGGGAGTATCATTTCAATGTGAAATGTGAACATTACCTTGAATTCTTTTCAGTGTGCATTTCATTACAGTGCTGATGTTTTTTACCGGTGTGACTATACATCCATACAGGACCCGCTTTCACAGGTCAAGAGTGAAATCCATTATGATGTTAAACCTTGAAAAGATGCGTACTCGGCTTCGCCGCGGTACAGCGTGCACTGAAATAACACCTCGGTGGGCTCAGAGGCCGGTTTTATTCTCTGTTTCTCTTCTCTGGGTAAATACGATGATGTAAACTGTAATTAACTCCAATAGTTATCGTTTTCAGGCCTGAGGGACAGGTCTTCTCACGGCAGCGCCGCACTCGTTTATCGGCTCCGGCCGCAGTACTTTCTATCTTTATGGTGCACTGGAGACTAAGAGGAAACGCTATTACACAAAGATGCTTTTTTATCCTCTCCCCAAACCGTAGATTGAGGCAAAATCCAAATGAAATGCCATGCAAATGAATCCAAATGGACTGCTGAATGTCTGCGCATGTGTGTGTGTTTGAAAGAGGGTTTTAATGCGATGCCCCATGTAGAGCACCAAACCGTAATACCCCTCAATAAGTGCTATTAAGCACAGAAATAAGAAGAGAAATGAGAAGAAGAGAGACACTTTGTGGAGGAAGATTTAACATAACACCCACTCCATAATTTCCCTCTCTGATGTCAATCAGCTGGAATGTGTACCGAGGCTGCAGCGATGATGGTAATTGGTGACGATGATGAGAATTGATAGAAATGAAGATTATTTAGACACTCGCTAGCTGCACATTACCATACATCATGCCACTGTTTTAATATTTTTTGTTTCATTCACGCAGGACTGTGAAAACAAGTCTTTGCAGGATATGTGCATGTGGGTGTGCTGATGTATTTATGTGCGTGTTTGTGAAGATAAGAGTTTGTGAAGAGTCTCTGCCACTTCCCGAGGGTATCAAAGTAAAACCTTCTGTGAGGACGAGAGGCAGACACGGAGACTCCAAATGCACTCGGGGGAACTCTTTGCAGAGATGTTTGCCATGCTTCGGGCTTGCCAAAAACCCATGTGGGCTTTAGGCTAGCACCCAGCAGGCAGTGAAATATGTTAGCGTGCCAGCCCACAGACCTCTGCCTTGTGCCACGAGCTTCGAGGATGAGTCTCGAGCGCCTCGAGTTTCAAACTGCCAGTCATTTAAGCCTGCCCTGGACTGCCACGGCTCCTTTCATTTGTCGACTGACCATGACTTGGCAACAGTCAGAGCACAGCACGGTATTTAGGGTGTTATGCTAAAGCACATTAGGATGCTCTGCATCACCAAATCCTCCATGTTGGTTTGCACGGAGGTTTTATCAGGATAGCGACCTGCTCGTTCTGCTGCAACTAAAATGCAAACACAGAGTTTCTTTCTATTGTTTCTTTGGTCTCCCAGCTGTGGCTTTAATGTCTTTATGCCGTGAATCATTGCTCTGTGGATTCGAGTAGTGCATTTTAGCCCTAACCATCTTGGTTTTGTAAAACCAACCAGATGTCACAGACGAGCCGATCTGATTGGAAACCACGGACACCGAGTCGCCTAAATCCTACTTTATCATGTATTTCACTCCTACTGTACTGTAATCTGTGACCGAGACTGCACGTTCATCGGGAACGTGTTTATCGAGGTCACAAATTACACAAGAATTATTTTTCCAACAACTTTTCCTGCTGACGGTTTATCTTTTCTATACAGTGAACGATCGAGACACTTGAAGTCAGTGAGGATGTTGTACTTGATTGATGCACAAACATTTACAGCTGTACAGGTGTTTTTTTGCACACCTGGCCTGCTGGGCAAGCATGCTGTGGAGCTGTTTTAGGTGTAATTAGGTTTTCTAAGCAGTCATAATGCTGCAGTTGTAAGGTGGAGAGATGATTCCCCGGCTCTAAAGAAAAGTAAATATATGCAGAAGCAACTCTGCACGTAGACAGTGTTCACAGGACATAGCCCTGTATTATTGAGCAAAACGCTAGTTTGAACCACAATTTGTGAATACAGAGGAACTATTTTGTGGTTTAAAGAGCAGTCTGCACTATTTGGAAGTCTACATTGTTAAAGACAGTCCCTTTGCTCTCTGTCTGTTTTTGTTATCTGGAACAAAAGACGCCTAAGAACAAACCGTTCAGGGCTTCTCAAAGTTGTGCAGAGGAGAGCCACAGCAGTACTAAAAAGCAATTGTGCTTTTCTTTTCACTTCTGCTCCTGCACACTTCACAAAGCCTCGACAATCTCTTGATAATACCGCTGCATCTTGATAAGAGCGAACGAAAGCTCTCGTTGTTTTTCAGCACCAGCGCCGGGATGAAAACCTCAGAGCGGTCCTGGAGTTAAGGGGTCAAAGAGTCGTGCGGACGCCTGACACAGGATCCCAACAGAGTCGCTTGGCTGGGGGTCGACGCTGACATCGATTCCACCGAATTAACAATTACTGCTTGTCGTAAGATAGGGGCTCGCTGAGTGATAACTGCCCGGCTCTTAAGCTTCTCATACTGTGGAGATACGGGGAGGGCCACTTTGAAAGGGACATTTGAGGCCCTATTACCCCTAAGCTGTTAAAGACGCTCCAAATCTAGCACCGCTTGTCTCCAAACCAGAGGGATTAGTGTTGAGTTTCATTCCGATTCCCCCTGATAATATGCCAAGCTGTGGCAGCTAGAAGTGCTTAGCCACTGGGCCGTATTCACTTAACGCCCCCCACTGTTCCCAGCACCAGGAATAATGACAGGAAAGCGATTCGAACGAGCGACATCATCCTTTAAGTGGCTAAATGCACACGGAGTCCGGCCATCTTTGCTCAGGTGCAAAGTCGAAGACGCCGCAAACACCGCCACCTTTCACACGCCACGCGTGGTCATTGGTATTCTGCGGTAGTTGAACGCCGGGCTGAGCCCGCTCACTGGCAGAGCTGCTGAAAGTTTTTCATTAGTCCGCAAAGGTTCTTCACACTTTAGTTTTTAATGCACAAGCCGACCACTCACTGCCTCCCCACACACACACACACCCTATTTGTTCTGCACGTATTGGTTCTGCTAATGTTTTTATTTATGGCATTCCAGCATGACATCCTGCCATCCACCCACCCCCTCCTCACCTCTCCACTCACCCAAGAGAGAACTGAAAAACAACGCATGACACACAGTGTGCATACGTGTGTGTGTGAGAGAGAGAGAGAGATGGAAGGAGAGGAGTGAAATAAAGAAATAAATAAAGGGGCCCAAATTCCTCATTTCTAATTCAACTGCTCGTTCAGCTTAACCTCTCTCTCCTCAGCAATTAAAGCGCACGCCACATCCTTCACGCTGCGTACAGCCGAGGCTAAATAATGCAGGGGGCATCCAGCACCCGCATCCTTTATCATCCCAAATGACAGCCATTTGCATATCTCCCCAGTCAATTAGAGCGCGGCGGAATAATCAGCCCATAATTGGGGGAGAGCGTCGGTAATCACCCGCCCTGGCACACCGACAGGGCCATTGGAGGAGTGAGGGGGGAGAGGTTGGGTGGGTGCGCGCGCGCGTGTGTGTGTCTCAGGGAGACAGTCCACCCGACTGCAGACTCTTCACTTCAAACTAACACGTCCAAACAACGAGCCCAACTTCTCCACGGCTCCCTGTAATGCTCTCCGTCCTCCGCTCTTCACTAATTTGCACGTAGCAGCTGCCTCAGTCTCTCAGACTCAGGCACATTATTTCTAAGCGATATCTTTCATCAAAATGGGTCAGTAAGGAACTTTTAATAGCATTAAAACAAAGGTTTCGTTCCAGATGTCATTTCTATATCAAAGCTCTGCTGGCGTCCAAGCGGGATTCAAGGGTTCACGATCGCTGACGTCAATAATATGTTTTATTTCCGTGCCAGCGATTCAGTGGATGGATCTGCCCAAGGTAACGCTCCACTTTTCCTCAAAACCTGAAGCGGAGCGACATGTTTCTGCCTGCCTGTGAGTCTTCTGTGAAAGCTTTTAAATTCACACCCTATTCCTTTTATATGGCAACAAAGCAGAACAAGGACCAGCCCAGAACATTGTGAGAAAGACCGCTGAGACACTGGGAGGAAAATCCCTCGCCTGTCCCCTTTAGATGCAGACAGAGTCGTTTCATGGGAAGTTTTCTGGGCAGCTTTGAAGTGCAGCAGCTTCATAGCCTGTGTATTTCCTGCTGAAAGGGGAATGACCATTTTTGTCAAACAACGTTTCCTTTAATACACTGTAACCTCCCTTTCCTCGGATGCTTTGGTGCTGTCCTCTGAACATGACAAATAAAAGGATGACTGGAGAGAGAAAGGGAGAAAGAGGGGTTGACAGTAATGGGTGCAGAGTGTGTGTGCGCGTGTGCAGAGTGTGTGCGCACGTGGAAAGGAACATCAGAGAAACCCAGGCAAGGTTAGTTGCCGTCTGCAGCTCCATCCTTTTGTGTTTCCCCAGCTGCTTTCTTTTACCCCGTGCCTTTGTATTTACTCTACCCAATCCAGTTCAGTGTTAGCCAGCGCCGCCTCTGTGGCTTTTCAGGTTTACTGCTGCTTTGGAGAGATGAAACACTTCTCCTTGATAGAAGTTGCAAGAAATAAAGAAAGGAAGTTGGAGACTGGAAGGAGGGGATGGAGAGGGACTGTGTGGGGAATGACGGCGATGATGATTTGGTGCGATTTAACCTCCACAGACGGGGCAGAGCAGACGATCTGTGAGACAAAGCAGTTCAAACAGAAACAAAAAAGACGTTTTTGAAGAGACTACAGAAAACACAAGAGTGGCAGCGTCCTTTACCAGCTCTCGCCGTCCACGGAGGGAGGAAACATCGATTTCCTTTTCACTCTCTCTCTCTCTCTTTTTTTTAAGGGGGTGTCTTTTTCTGTTTAATCCACCATTCCTCTACTCTCGGGGGATCTGTGGCATTTCCTGCCAGCCAGCCAGCCCTGCGCTGCAGAGACTTATGCATCACTGTCAAAATGACTCTGATCAAAACAGGGGGAGAGCGCGGAGGGAGGGGGATCTGGTTTAAGAGTCTGGCTTGATTGGTGCATGGCTAAACTCTTCCCCCATTGGACGTTCCGCCTGTCGGCGCGTCTGCCTCGGTAATCTATCAGCCCGAGCTGCCGATCAATAATGGCAATGGTGGAATTTTGAGACATGTCTTGTCGCGATCTGTGCACAGTGAGAATTTCTGTGCTGTAAAATCATCATTTGATGCAGCATCAAGGCAGAAAATCAGAGCAATCACTGATTATTTTGGGGAGCAATATTTACTCTGTTGTTTGACCTTCAGCTGGAATTATTTTGCATTTGCAGCTCACTATCGTTGTGCGTGAGATTTAGGAATGTACATCCACGATTTGTTTCACGGAGCGCAGCTTATTTCGAACTGAAACTGACCCCAAATCAGAGCACGGTGGACCAAACTAATAAAAACTTTAATCAAAAATGTATACACATTTTTTCTTTTGCCGATGATGAGAATGAAAAATAAAGCTAAGTGAGGTCCTGAGGGGACATGCTTGATCTCTTATGTGGTTTCTGCATTGTTTCCATATTTATAAGGAGACAGAGCAGGTGAATAGCATAATGTCGCCATAAAAATTAAGAGAATTATTTGAATATGTAAACTTTTCTGAGACGTTTAAATATGTAAATGGTATCGTCTCATTAATTATGCACTCATTTGCATAAATCTCTAATTTGGAAAGAGCAAAACACTATAAAAATAATTGTGCTAAAACTATAAACTGAGTTTGATCATTTGAGTGAATATTTGAGAATCTGAGAATGCGTTCACGAGTTTGTTGTTGCGTCCACACGCAGAGGGATAAATCAATCTTTGCCGTTGTAGTATTCCATGCATCCTCACGAGGAGCTTTCTAAATGACTGCCGCTCACTTTGGATTCTAACAGAGGAACAAAGGAGGATTCTCGTTTTAGGTCAGTCAAGTCATATAAGGTTATTACGGCAGACAGACACACACGCGGCAGACAGCAGCCCTCTCAGGACAGGCTCTCGTCATCAGCCCACATTTCAGAGCGTTCAAACAAACTTTTTAGCGGTGAAAACAAATTGGGCTCACCATCAAAGAGACTTTTCAAAAAGCCATTTCTCTATGCCAGTTCAAAAGAACCCTGGTTGGTAAACAGGCATGGAGAATTCACAGCGCAAATATTGCAGGAGGTACAAATGGCTGGAGCTTCACCACAACAAAGGCGCAGGGAGAAGGAGTGGAGGGGTGTAATTCATCACACACTCAACAAAAGCAAGTGTGACTGACTGTCCATGACCAAAGAAACAAAACAAAACAAAAAAACTTCTCCTTAATTGGAGAAGCCGTTGTTTTTTTCATTCCAAACCCTCTCTATCTTTGCTTTTTTTCTCTCCATCCAATTTCGTGCTGCTCAGTCTGTCCTTGCCCTCTACGCCTCCTCCCCAATCTCCTTCTTTTTTTCCTTCCCCTCCCTTTTCCCCCGTTTCTTCATTAAAACAGCTGTGAGTTATTCTGGCCTCCGACTCAAATTAGAAGCCAGACAGCACTGCAGGAAGAGGGAGAAAGAATTAAGGGAGAGGAGGCTAAAGAAATACGGGTCGGGAAGAAAAGAATGGGGTGGTTGAGAAGAAGAAAAACCTCTGGGTCCTATACGGCTTGTGAGATTTCTTAACAAACAGACAGGCAGGCAGAACGAGGCCTTGCTGCGCATACCGCCTTCCCATCTACCTCGGGCAAAATCTCATTTGTCGGGGATTCGGCTGAAGACCGGAGGATAGAGAGACAGAGATCGAATGAGAGCGGCGGCGGCAGACTCGAGCCCGTCCCTCCGTCGAGCTGTCATTAGCTATGCACGAGACAAACTGCTGACACAAAGTCACACGGCGTGCTGAGCGGGGGATTGTGGGTAGGCAGGAGGAATCCATCCCTTCGTCCCTCCACCTGCCTATCGACATCCGCGGCTCTCCCTCGTCTGCCTCCTGTTTTTGCAATTACAATCAAAAGACAGCATCCCGCCCCCCCCGAGCACTGACTGACGGCTTGGATTAACCGAGATGCGGAGAGGCCTTGGGATGCTGTGTGTGTTTGCATGCGTCTGTGCCTGTCAGCAGCCCTTCCTGTCCGTCTCTGCCTGCATCCTGTATTGTTTTGTATGTGCGGCATGCTCCGGCGTCAGGATTGATGCGCGAGCTTCTGCGTTTGTGTCTCTCCCTGTCTATCAGGTGATTTTTGCTTGGATATTTGCAGGTACGAGGTATCAGCGTGCAGTGTGAGCTTGTGCATGTCTGCACTGCTGCATTAGTGTGGATCACAATGCAATTATGCATTTCAATTAAATCCCACAGTGTGGATCATTTGGAGTTTTTTTTGTCCAGATTCTGCAAACATATAATCAAGTGATTTTTCTTTTTTCACCTTCAAAGGCTGATAGATATTAATATGTGATTTAAGCAGAATCTTAACAGGTACAGACAATTATAAAGAGTACGCTCAGAACTGGGGCTCTACATTTAAAAGACATGACAAACCGAGACACAGAGAAACGTAATGAAAAGTGACAACACAAGGAAATCAAAAATTTGAGGATATAGAAAGAAATCACAAAGCTGTCAGAAACAAAAGAGAGCGCGCACACGCACCCTCCGAATTAACTTCAGTGTTGCGCCGCCACGTCAAACATGCAACCGTACAGAAAGCCGTCCCTCAGAAGGCAGCGGATAAAGTGAGAGGAACAAAAACACGTCAATCTGCTTTGTCCAAAAGAATTGGAGCTGCTGCGTCTTCTGCAGGATTGTTTCTTTAACTCTTCCCTGCTAGACATCGACTGACGTCATCCATCAGAAATGACAAACGTGACATGACAGCTCTGCTTAGACGAGAGACGACTCACAGCAGCGTGCGGCGAGGCCGCGGCGAGAGCGGCACGCCACGCGCTTCAATCTGCTAATCTCACTTTGTCCTGAAAAAAGGTCAAACGAGGGCAACTCTGACAATTAACCGCTCTGGCTTTATTTGTTTTTAGCGCTCAATTTTGCCAAGAATCCACAGAGTCCGCCCTAAAGGACATTCTTAATCTTAGAAATATGCCAAAGTTGCCATTTTTAATTTAATATTTTCATTTGAACTCATTTGACAAATTGGTAAATTCACACAGCAGGCCCTCAGGACATCTGAAATAATTGGATTTTTAGAAACACAAAACATTTTTGTGCAGATAGCATCGTGCTTGTGCTGCATACTTGTTTTAGTCTTTGTCTCAGAGTAGAAAGCAAAAAGCCCGTCAGTGATTGGTTCCAAAGTACAACATTTCCTGAGCGCTGGAGCTCTAAACGTGAAGCAGCGCCGGTGATAAGGACGCGGGAGGCCGGACTGACCTGCGAAATAATACAGAATCTAAAGATGGCATCTATAAATACGCCGGCACCACACTGATTCGTATTTACAATTCATATGAGTCAAGCTCCCAGTTTGCATATTCGCACTCTGGTTTGAGATGGAAAGTCATCCCGGATGCTCGCTCTCTACCCGGAACAGAGACCAGGCAGCCAACCAGAACGTCCTCACGGAGCCGGCGAGCCAATGGCCGCCCGGCTGCGTGCGCGCGAGGGCGTGAGTGCGCGTGTGATGTAAGCGTGGGGAAAGGAGAGGTGACAGCGGCGCGAGGCTGATCTAATAAAGGGAGAAGATGAAACGCTGTCAGATGCTGCGGCGAGCAGCTCAAACGCCAGCAACGTTTGGTAAAACACACACGCGTCTCCTCCCAGACTGTCTCCTCTGCTCACACACGCACGCACACATTCTGACACACACATTTCTGCATGATAGACAGTTTCATAGTGTCGTAGCTGAGGTGTTGGCCTATAAAAAGCAGTGCTGATATGATTTAATGGGCGAGTCTTATTATAAGACTGTCGCTGGGCCAGTGTAATCTGGCTAGCGCTCCGGGGCACGGCGCAGAGACACATGCACTACAATACTCGGCAGCAGATAATATTGCTATGTGCTACGTTGCTATTATAAGATAGAGCCATTTGCCACACTGATATGCCGTGTATAAGACTGTCATTTGGGAAGGAGTGATTTATGACTGTGAGGCAGGAGAATAAAGACAGATTATTTTTATTCATGTGTCTTTAGAGGCCAACTTCATTTCTCTTTTGTTTGTACTGCACTTATTTTTACACCGAATCAAAGGGAAACGGTCCTCTGTGCAAAACGCACTGAACACCATATGGGCTTTGTGGTATTTATATAAGCTCCGTGGAGTCTGGACCACCCACTCAAAAACTGCACAGTGTCACTTTGACATTGATTCTGAATCTGCACTTAATGGAACGAGATCCTTCTGTTAGCTGTCTTCCAATTTTTGCTGGGACTAAATTGCTATTAATTATAAATAGCAGAGCAGCTGTCTTAAAATATATGACATATCTACGAGGGTATTAGAAACTGCGGCGATATTGCCTCTCCTGCCACTTTTAATATCAGCACCCTGGCTCCAATCACGGCCTAATAATGGCTTCTCATTACGAGGCGTGTGTGTGTGTGTGTGTGTGTGTGTGTGTGTGTGTGGGAGGTGGGGGGCTTCAATTTCACTACTTAAAAGCCACAGATGACACCTTGTAAAAAGTTAATTTCATTTTAGACATTTGGAGAATAGGGCTGTAAATTTAAGCTCTCGAGGTGCACCATGAGGCTATCAGCTCTGATAATTGAGATATTGAATAATTAGATGTAAGCAATTTATTATGCGCATAAATGCAAAGCAGGTGAGGGGAGAAGAAAAACAGCGAGGTGCAGAGTTTTCAGCGGTTAGACGAGGCCATTGTTTCTCGGGTGCAACGGCGGAGCTCGACAGGAGATGGCGCTGTGCTTGCTGTGAGCACAGACGAGCATGTGATCAGATTCAAAAGAGCAGAGGAGGGGTGCGTTCAGGATCAGGCAACATTACTGACTGTTTCATGAGGCGATTCGCTCTGCTGACGCGCTCGGTTATTAGCGCGGGAACGCCAAGCAACAACAAAAGTCACAATATGATCCTTTCCCATGAACACGAGTGCCATCTCTGATGGGTTTATGGATATTTGATGGTTCACAACGCCATTGCAACGTTCCTAAAACACTCTCAGATACACTTTCAGCTGGCAGATGTTTACAGCATGCATCCAACATTTTATTATCTGTGTGTGAGCGTGTGTGTTTCAGGGATTATACGACGCTTATAGTAAATCACTTAAGATGATTTCATTTGTACAAACATAGCTCTGCACATCATAAAAAAATGCATCTTCACACAGCGTGAGTCTGCAGTCACTGAAAGAAAAGAGAACAAGAGAAAATTTGCTTGTGTCTCCCTCCTGAGGTTTTCTTCCCCACATCGTTACTTTTTTAATGCAACAAAGGGACTCGCTGCCAGGTCCATCTTTAAACTGCTTTAATTTTTTGCTGTCAGATAAGATTCAGTTGGACGAGAGGAGAAAGGAGAAGAAAGCTTCCACCTGACTGTATAACCCCCCCTCCTCCTCCTCCTCCTCCGCCCACACACACACACTCACAGCGTCCCCGCTCTCCCCCCCGTTTCTCTCTCTCATGGCCTCTGTCTTAATTTCACAGGGGAATCATTTGACAGATATTGCCCTTGAAGAGGCAGCCTGTGCCTCGCCATTGAGAGCAATGGGGGGTTGAGGGTTGTTGGGGAGGTGGGAAGAGGAGAATTGAAGGGGGGTGATGGAGGAGAGGAAGCCACAGAGAGTGAGAGTGATGGGGAGAATGAAGGAGGGGGAGTGGAGGGTAAAAAGTTATTAAGTGGATGTGAAAATGCAGCGCAGCCAAAAAGGTTAAGTCTGGAATAGGAAATTAAAACTTGCATCGCTTTTGGCTTTAAATAGATTTGGTTTCATTACGGGCGCCAAGGCCAGTTAGAGTCAAATCCCTCTGGAGGGAGAGGGGGAAGGAAGGAGAGAGGAAGAAGAGAGACGGTGACACGGGAAGGCATTGGGAGGCAGAAAGAGAATACGGAACAATGGGAGAGAGGAAGGAGGCAGACTATCATGCAGTTCACATTCATTTTCAATCTCAGGCTGTTTTTCCCAAAACCCCTTTCCACAGTCAGGCGAATACCAATTCTACATACCATTACTGATTTAGTACTTAGACTTTAAGTGGAATCCAAGGCCGCTGCGAAGCATGAATACAAAGAACGCGAGTGGCATTGGCTAACAGGTGTGTGACTATTTTTCTCAATCCGTCTGTTTTTTATTTGCATCGACGTTTTATGAGCCTTTGGTGGCTCGAGTTAATTTTCTGACCCTGGAACGTATGAAACCTGCTCAGACCTGTCGTTGGCCGTTACCGATGTTTGCGGCGCGGGCCGCTTACGCGCACGTTTCAGATTTCTGCACTCGAAGGCTTCGGCGGCGTTGCAGGGAGGCGGTCCGTGCACGTGCACGCCAACACACACCTGACGGGTTACGCAGACTGACCCTCTCACGGCTCTCTGGTTATTGCCTTCGTGGTCTCCCAGGGAAGGACACAATAGAGAGGCGCTAGATAGATTGGAAGAGAATGGATGAAGCCGAGGAGGGAGGGAGGAGAGAAAGTAAAAAGAATGAGAAAAAGAAGCAGAGAAAATGTGATAAAGATAGTGAAACAGAGACGGGGAGAAGAGGAGACTGAGGGAATGAAAGAATTAGAGATGGATAGATAGTCCGAGGTGTGTGTGTGTGTGTGTGTGTGTGGAGGTTACACTCTCTTAAAAGATCTTTATCGTTTGCTACCTCTGGCTATGCAAGTAAACAGCAGCACAGTAATGAAACAAAAGTTGGAGCATGCATGAATAAACAGGGCATTTCAGTAGAGTTCAGCTCATGACCATTACGGTTCGGATGATTAACTGTAGGCTACTCGCTGCCTGCAGACTCATATCGCTGCATTTTTCACACTTCTGATTTGTCAGACGCTTCATGTTTTTAAGCTTAAAGGCTCGTCTCTGCATGCACGCTGACCCCATTTACACCTGTCACACCTGTGCAGGGAATAATGCAACGTGAGGTGCGAATCTATGCAGACCGCATATCGATATCGGATCAGCAGGTGCGAATGCAACAGTTACGAAAGCTGCTGCAATCGATATTTTTATATTAACTATGGATTAAATGACTCAGCTTAATGTGAAAGGAGCTGCTTGCAGTAAGAAACCCATAAAAAAATGATCCCCTGATTCTGCGCTCGCTCTCAGCTCAGCAGAGACATTTTTCTAGCCGTTAGTGTCATTTGACGACGTAGCCGGCAGCAAGCTCGAGATGGTAAGAAACCTTATCGATACCACCGGGATCTGATTCCACCGTCTACATTCAGTCTGCCTGTTTCTGTTAACCTGGTGCATATGTGCACAATATCAGCAGAACTATTAGACTTATCAGCGTGAGAGGGAAAAGCAGGGAAAGAAGGATGTGAGAGGAAAACAGACAAGCGTGAAGGGAAGCCATTTTCTTCTCTTACACCAACCTGCTCTCTGGCAGGGACAACAAACGTTTGGAAATAAAAAGAGAGGACAATCTCCCCTCTTTGGCCTTCTCTCCCTACTTGCCTCTCTACTCCAGATTATGAAAATGAGCCAGTGACCCCACAGCTTTCATTGCATATTCAAGGAGGGGGGGCAATGACACACTCTGGATACTTATAAATAAAATAAGAGCCAGAGAGAGAGCCCAGGATGGACGATTTAAGACAATACCCTCTGGCGGTAGAGCCCCCCACACCTTCACCCCGAGAAGGTGGAGAACGGTCCAAAAGTGAAAGCAAGACGCCGTCGACTTGATACCAGATGATTTTTTACTCATCATCCTCTCCAAAGAACAGGTGGTAAATACTTGATGAGAGCAATGTGTGCAAATCTAACAGCAGAGGTGGAATGCTCAACTACATCTTAACAAACTCACTGTTTTAGTGTGCGACGTGCACGACTAACGCAGCTCACACATATACACTTGCATAAGCTAACGTGTCAAGTACTGCGTGGCTGTCCCGTTTTCCCAGGAGTCAATCTGTGCCTGCACATAAGATTCGGAGAGCGGGCTTGCGTGTGCACGCTCTCTCTGCAACGCTTTATGTCTGTTGTCAGCGAGACATCTGTAGCATCTCCAGGGCGTACCACAGGGTAGCTAGCTACGGTGGCTCATTGGCAAACATGAGGCGTGCTGCTGTAAAAACACTCACTCCAGACAGGAGGGAAGGAGGGAGGGCATTACACTGCTGCACAAGGGTTGAACGGACAGTTTCTGTGCGAGCGAATGTCAGCGCGAGCGAGCAAAAGGGTTGGAGGGGTAGAGAGAGAGAGTGAAAGGAAAAGGTGCTGAGACAGAAAGTGAAAAAGAAGAGCTGACAGCAGCAGGCGTCACAGTAACACATCATTTCTGCAGACATTTCTTTTCAAACTCGGTCTGACTGAGTGACCAACTGACTGACTGCACACGGCTCAGGTGAAACTAAACCTTTCTTGAATGCTCTGTGATGAATATTGTGAGCTAAATAGCAGGTTGGAGCTTTTGGGAAGTGAAGGTTGCCAGCAGACTGGCAGATACAGGGCCAGGTGCACAGCGCCCACGGAAGCAGGTAGAGCGGATGGTATCACATTTAAGGTTACTTCTCAGCCGGCAGTAAACAATTGAAATACTTTAATATGACTTGTTATGGTACAATAAGAATGAGAAACAGGCGTTTAAATTAAAGTTTCACTGCAAATATAGCTAACTTCCCCTTTTGTAACACCTTTATTGGGTTGAATTTTTTTTAATAATTACATAAGCAGTTACATTTTTGGCTTAAAAGCTTAAAGCTGGCATTAACAGGAGGACCAGGCTGGTGCTGATTAGACCGCTAAGTGTCTGCTAGGCTTCACCTCCTCTAATTCGAGCCCCTGAACTGAACCTGTCGACCATTTTTGGTGCCCTTCAAAGCATTTTTAATGGAATTATCTGAACAATAATGTCACTGCTGTGCTGTAATTGTGCAGACCAACAGATCATCCAAAAAGTTGTCACTCTAGGATTTTATTTGAATGTTACTGGATACCAACTACCAGTCAGGGCTCTAGAGTGCGACCAATTTGGTCGCAAATGCGACCTAATTTCTCAATGGTGCGACTAAAAAAATCCTAGGTCACACCGGTGCAACCAGCCGTTCAAGTAAAAAAAAGTCTCTCCAACTCTGAAAGTCTCTGTGTGGCCAACAGCAGACACACATTATGCCCATATTGTGGCTTAAACCAATCATGAAGGTGCTGCTTAGAGTAGCTGAAGCGCCGCAGCACCGACTCCGTGCTGCTGCTGTTCGATCGATTTGTGTGTCACGCGTGTGTCTCTGCACCGACGCGCAGAAAGGGGAAAAAACGTAGGGAATTCCCACAATAATCCAATAGCGCACAGCGACACCTGCACATTCTGCCAATGTGCCGCCAAAAAAATCCTAGGTCGCACCGGTGCGACCAGCCATTGGAGTAAAAAAAAAAAAAAGTCTCCACAACTCTCCACAAGTCTCTGTGTGGTCAACAACAGACACACATTATGCCCATATCGTGGGCTAAACCAATCAGAGATAGTCGAGGGAGGAACCTCTCAGATGCCCATGCCCAAGGTAAGATGTTCAGATATTGAGATGTTCAGTTCGAAGCCTTTGAGGCACTTTTAATTTTGACTTTCTTTTTATTTTATATATCTTGAGATATTTTAAGTTTAAATTTCAGTTCAGTGAAGCACTTTAAGCACAAGAACTTTTTCAGTA
>VUQG01024300.1:0-16834 GCA_015106755.1 Etia nguti | reverse complement strand
ATTATATTTAATTGTATTTTTATCAATATTTATTCCCATTGTGAAATGAGTATTTTAATCAAAAGAGTATTAATATTTATACTTTTAATCCCGTTTTTAACACTGGGTTACAGTTGCCTGTAGTCCTTTCCATAGGCACTGATGCTTAGCATGTGGGGGAAAGCTTTTACTTCCAATAACCTGTATTAGTAGAACAGCAGTTATTTTAAGCAAGATTTTGAGCTCTGCGCTGCTCCTGATGGCTGGGCCACCACCTTGCATGGTAGCTCACTGTGTGTGTGTGTGGATGTGTGAATGAGCTGCAAATGTTTTATCTCAATTTGCACTGAAGAGAAAATACAGATTCTGTGTACAAATATCAGCAGCTCATATCTGTCCCACGTGTTAATGTGTGAATGCCAAGCTGTTTACTCAGTATTCAAAGACTATTTTAACTCCATGAGATTCCTTTTAAAATTCTACACTCATTTCTAATCTTTCCTATCTGTGAGGGGACAAAGTCAGATAGAAGCTATTAAATCAAGTACAAATAGACAAGAGATTAAAGTGACAAAAAAAAGAAAAGTGAGGGATGAGCACATGGTCAGATTGCTGAGCTGAGGTGATGAGAAGAGAGATAATAATGGACAGCAGAGAAAATTAGATGTGGGGAGGAGAAGGGGAGATAAAAAGGTGAAGTAATGCACTTTAATAATCCCCACAATCACTCACACTTTTTTCCAAGTTTGCGTTCAGGGAATTCGAATACTTTGCTGCAGAATTTGTGACAAATCATAAGCGATATGACAGGAAAAAGGCTTTTGAAATGTATTCCAGCAAATAGAAAAAAAAGGGGTAGACCACTGAAATAGTCCAGTGCATGAATAGAAACCTATAGAAAAACAGGAAGGAGGAATGATCTGTGCTTCAGATTCAAAACACTGTAATCTATATTTAACTGAGCCATTGAATTCATCGGGCCAACATAAGGACTCTAAATGAAAAGGAAAGCCAAAAACAGGAGAAAGTAAAAAGAGGATGGAACATATGTACCATAAAAAGGATCCAGACACCAGACAACGAAATAAAGGCAGAAAGACGGTGAAAGCAAGTGGAGTTTGGACAGTGACTAAGAGGCACAGGAACACAGGTGGATAAAATATAAAACAGGTAAAAGACAAGCAGACAGTGCAAATATTTCTGGGCTGAAGACGTGTATAGCCTCATTTCTACTGCCGCCTTTCGTGCTCAATTCAGAGTAACCACTCATATCTAATTTCTGCAGTCGGTTTTTCAGCCCTGACATAAACTGACAGCGACACGTGTGGGCACAGCAACAATAACACAAGATGTCACATTTGTTTTTCTACCATCGCTTCCCCCGGCCTGCACTCCAATGCATTTCAGTTCTGGTATCTGCCCCCAGTCGGGCAGGGGGGAGTTGAAACAGTCTCCTCAGATACCGAGAAAGTCGGCTCCCTCCTTCATTCAAATCTGTTTCAAGCTACTGCTGTCTCAGCCGAGCTGCCAAATTGATGGCATTTCACTTGGAGGTGAATGATCTAAACTTTAGTCTTGCCAGTGCTTTAAATATCGATGCTGAGGAATTTCAATACATTTACCTACATGCTGGTTGCATCTTCAAGACTCCTTTCTTTGACCTTTAATCAATTTTTCCAAAGATTAGATCTGTCTAACATCGGTTGTTGGGGAGGGGTGGGGGTAACAGAACACTGATCACATGTCTTCAATTATATCTTTATGCTCGAAGGGTAAAGAACATTTAAGTTTCAAATCGGTAAAAGCGAATTAAAAATGCATCAAAAAACTGCAATTCCTCTAATGGCCACTTGAGGTCCGCTTCAAAAGAGAGTCAGTCCCCCGTAGACTCCCATGTTAAAATGGCCATCTTTACAGCAAAAAATAAAGATGTTTTAATGTCTAGAATTAATTTTGCTGTTTGTGACAAATATACAGAAGATTTTTTTTAGAGTGCATCTAAGCTGATGCCTGATTAAGGATGTGGCCACTACATCACAGCTACGGCTAAAGGCACCAGCAGCACTACCCACCTGTCTGCATCTCTCAGCACTTATGAACCACTAAAGTAAATATCTCCATTACATTCGAGGTGTTGAAACCTTTTGGAGCTTTTGCAGTTATGTAATAAAAGATCTTCCAAGAGGTCTGTTCTTAACCCTAAGAGTAATTTAAATTGTAAAATATAAACTACTAGAATTTATCATGTGCCTACCTGTATGATGCACCGCTATAGTCTATTGATGCACCTAGCTAACTGTGCTAGCTAGAAATTCCTTATATATCTCTACATCCTCTAGTTTAAACATGATGACTTCTGGATACACTAAACAATAAACACGGCAACAGCCAAAATGTGAAAGATTTGGTTTCCTAATGCTAATCCACGGACCAGGATTGCTGCAGTCGTCTTTTATATACCATCTGGGTTTTGATGCCATTCAAGAACTTCAGTCACACCAGGACTACTGGTAGTGTTTGGACTTTTCCTGGTTTAAACTCGTGTTTAAACCAGGATTAAGATGGCAACTGTGCCTGAGTCAGTCGTATCACTGAGCATTTACCTCAGAACGCATATACACAACATCACAGAGGAGCCAAAAAGGACTATATTCATCTTTTGCACATTGTCTCTAGTGTGACACAAGGCTGCAATAAGTTTTCTCTATTTGTCACCGTCTTGGTTTTGAGCACATGCGTCACCCCATGAACGTCCCTACACCACGTGGCCTGAAGCCTGCCAGTCTTTTCTTTTCCAACAGGAGTCCATCTTAAGGCAGCTTTTGGAATTTTTTTCCACTGGGCATGCCTAAAAATGCAGCAGAGCCAAGTTGCTGAAGCTTGTAATGAGCCAACAAGGACCGTCTGGTCCAAATATTCTTAAGACTCCAAGGGTCAATTTATATTTGGGAAGCATAGTGTATTAAAATACTTAACTAGGAAAAGTGTTAGCATGTAGAGGCAGATTTTCTCCAGGTTAACCTACATTTGTATCGACTTCAGCATTCAGTTTCTGCCTGATCACAGATGGAGTGAAAGAGCCTTGGAGACTGAAGGAGAAACGAAAGCTTTGTGAGTGAAAAAGCTCTGTGTCAGATTACCACTGTGGAGGGATCCTGCTCGGTGATTACAGGCACAGTGTGAGGTGGCTTGCTCTCTGATAGCAGAGAAGGTGGCTGTCAGCCTCACAGCCCTTTGTTTTTATTGGATCAGACCAAAGGCTTGATGTTTATGTAAGAGTACACCTATCTTAACAGCCTAAATCACAAGCTGAGGGGCATCACATCACTGCTAATTGGGGTTCAGAGTCTAAATTGAATCCTCATGCTAGCTGGGCACTGGAAGGATTATTCCCTGCCAGGGAAGCCACAGATCACATTTTAGGAGCAAAATACAAAGTGGCAATGAATGAACACCAACTACCTCACTGATGTTTCATTACAGGATGTGGTCCCTGTCACAGTCGTGAATTTATTAGACAAAAAGAAGCAGCATGAATGAGCGAGGGCAAAGACTGGCAGCTCTTACATGATGCAGGGAGACTGGCCAGGCACTCTCAGTTGCCCTGGTTAAATCCATCTAGCAGGAACCTGCAAATCAACACAAAGGGAAAAACAAACAGCAATTCTAGCCAAGGCACGAGGGCCATCACATCATCTTACAGCACAATTGTTGGTACATGGCAACTCTGTTATAGTAATTGGCAGCGACTGGTAATAAAATAAGGCCAGATTAATTCATTACGAGTTATTACAAGTTACTTATGTTACTTTTTTGTATCCCTATAGAGTTACCATATCCCATTTGTCCATTTAAGAGCTTTACTGCCAAACCAATGACATCAGTAGTTCAGGCGTATTATGAGTTAAGGTTTACCCCAACTTTAAACCTAACCTTTCTCTATGTTGATGCCATGAAATAAGAATTAAAGTAAAATGTCAGTGAAAATTAAAAACAAACAAAAATAATTACTAGTGACAGAAACTGACTGCAAGTTATTCATGTACCATTCAGTGATCTGACTAATCCATGTTAGCTCCATCTTGTCTCTAATGGGTGAACATCACCATGGTAGCATGATAAAACAAGACAAACATGATAAATAGAAATTTTAAATCTTCAAATTAGCATTAAGCGGGCTATTGTGACTGCAGGCTCTTGGCTTTGTTGCTCAATAAATGGGTTACACCATCATTTCAGCACCAAGGCAAATTAGTACCTTGCAGTCACAACTTTGTTAGTGCTCCAAGGAGTCACATATTACACATATTGTTTTGTTACAGCCACTGCCATCAGAGATATGAGACACACCAAGTCACGGCAGTCATCTCTCACTCTCATCTCATCATGGTGTTACTTTTAAATGCACTGTGGTGAGTGTCATTTTTCAGCCTGCTGTCTCACAACTTCCTAATGCGGACTTTATTGCACTTTAAATAAAAGAACTGTTATCTTAAGGTAGACAGTGCATCAAGATGGCAACACCAAATGATCCCTTGTGCATATCTTAGCATGCCTAATGTGTTCGCATCCCAGGGTGTTGAATGCTGCCATTGCAGAGGTTTTTCTTTAGTCCTGCTGCCGTGTCATCTTTCCCCTCAGGATCATTGCACTGACCACGCTGTGACTTTCCCATGTAGGAGTCTCGTGGAGTACAGAACCCTTTATCTGTTAGTCTAAATGTGTACTGCCACTGTCATCATGCAACTGCAACAATGAAAATGGCTTGATTGCATGTAAGTATCTGTTTGTCTTTTCAAATTTTAGATGAAATAAAATGAGGCGAAACTAGCTTGCACTGGTGAGCAAGTAGCTTCATTTACGAAACAGACATTTATTGTAATGAAAATGTTAGAGCTAACCATAATACATATGTATAAAAATTATTTTAAAAAACCCCTGATGAACTGGAGTTGATGTGAGGTAATGGAATCACAGGCTGTAGCTTTAAGGTAATCAGTGTCACACCTTCAGTTGGTGGTTTCAGACACACGGAGGAGGAAATGGAGGAGGATGTTTGTGACTCCACATTTTACTTGATTATCTCAGCACAAGTATGAGGTAAATAAGAAAATGACTTTGGATCTGGGTTGTTGACAATACAGACCTGTGTAGTCCATTTTCGACAAATTCAATCTTTTATGTCCTCTCTCTGTGCTGTTCGCTTCATACTGAGCAGATAACAGCCGGCCTTCCACTCATTTACTGCCTTATTTCCTCTCCACTGCTGCCTTAATACCTTCATCAGCCTCTAAACAAATAACAGCATTAATGGGTTTGGGCCGACATTTGTGTGACAGTGTGAAGCCAATTTTTAACAGGTTTTTTTTCAGCTTATGAAAAAAATAAAAATAAAACAGCTCTGTAGGAGTTTTGAGTTAAAGTTAGTTTCTCAGACAGCATGCAACAGCACCATAGATCCTCATACCACCCATAGCACAAATAAGGTAATGGCCACTTTCTTAAAAATGGATTGAGCCCTCAGATTCGTGTATTCACTTATGGGAATTTATAAAAAGCAAACAAAAAAGCTTATAGCCTATATGGCTCAATCCTGGAGTTGTAGCCAGTCGCCAGTCTGCTCTGCTGCACTGCTTCTAATCAGTTTCACTGAACTGGAACTGTTGGAACGGTTTGTTTGTTTAGTGCAGTTTAAATGCCTTTTCTAATTAATAATTTGGCTTATAATAATTTGGCTTATAATAATTTGGCTTATAATAATATGGCGTCTAAGAAGCTTATGTTTCAGTTTAGGTGTAGGAAATTTTCATATATTATTAGTCAGTTACTTAGCACTATTAGCAAATGCAGGGTTATGTGCACTGCATCTGTAGCATTTGTTAGTAGCTTGGTAACCAAGTGTGCTAACACTCCAGCCACCTCATCCAAATATGCTTATGTCTGGCTCCAAACTAATAATTCATTAAAAAAAAAGAAAAAAAAAAGATGGCCATCAGTACAAAACCAATAGGCCATTACGCCAAAACAATGCACATGCATTTTTTATATAGTGTCTATGATCCAGGCCCAAAGTTTGAAGTCTTTGTGGAAGTATAGTTGTGATCAGAAGTTTGCATACATTCGTCACGGGCATGATGTCTTTTCATTTTAACAGATTTTTCTTCCAGGGTGGAATGACTATCTTTAATGAATTTAAAAAACAAGAACTGCGTGCACAAGTTTTAATTGTGCAACCAGTTCAGTAGATTTTGGGACCTGACTGAAGTCCACAAATCAGTAAAGTGGTTGGGGCTTTGGGATGAAGCGTAACAA
This sequence comes from Etia nguti, assembly GCA_015106755.1. Classification (NCBI taxonomy): domain Eukaryota; kingdom Metazoa; phylum Chordata; class Actinopteri; order Cichliformes; family Cichlidae; genus Etia; species Etia nguti. The sequence goes on along the minus strand of VUQG01024300.1, from coordinate 10,543 downwards.
TAAAATTAGAACACCTAGTTGTGTTCAAGTTTCAGTTATCTACAGCAGCAGCTCAACGAGGAGAGATCATTAGAAAGAATTAAACATCTTTTATTGATGTACAGAATTCAATTTGAGGTGTTTGGCGGTTAGACTCCGATGGCCAATCCCAGCGATGAGAGGGATTAGGACAGGACTCCCCGGAATCCATATGCTGGTGATGGTGATGAAGATGGAGGCTTGAATGGAGCCTGAGTGATAAGCGAGAGGCAGTGAAGGATGTGGGTTGCACGAAGGCATCTGCAAGAAAATGACAGATGAGCAGTGAGATTTAAAGTACGCAAAGTGAAGGCTGATTGGCCTGAAGAAGGCCGGCAGAACGATGATTGGACTAGACCAGTGATGTCACAATCCGCTTGACACTGTGGGAAAGTGGAAGTGATGTAAAGCTTAGATTAGCTGCCAACACCTGGGAAGCAGACAGATGTGTGACTACAGATCTTCCTTATTGAACTTATGCATAAGCTTCATTTGGTTTGAGGGAAAGTTGAAGAATTTGGAGGTAGTCTTCCTCCTTTGTTTTTCCCCATTCACTTTGTGCAGTGTACCAGCACCACTGGGAACAAAGCAGCATGAGAGCATACCTACCACCACCACGCTTGACAGGTGGTATATTTTTAGGTTGGAAAGGCTCAGCTTTATTTCTCCAAAAATACCTCATCATTGTGGCCAAATAGCTCAATCTTTGTACTTTATACAAAGATCTTTATACAAAGACCTATCTTTGAGCTTGAAAAAATAAATTTGCTATGCAGTCAGGTAAAGTTTATACATTTAAAGGCAAATATAGTTGACTGCATGGATATATAACCATTAAAGAACACATAAAAGAAAAGGGAGTTAATTGCAACACTGCACCTTAATGAGACATGTACAAGGTTTCAGTAAACTAGAACTTACCTTTAAGCTTCCACTTGGTCTCTGCAAAACTAAACCATTTCTGGAGAAATTACAAAGTGTTTACTCCACTCTCGTCGCTCTCATCCTTCTCAAAAAGACAACATCAATAATTTCAGTAAATGCCCTGTAATAGCAATTCTTTTGACTCTGGTGTGACAGAGCCCTGTAGCCATGTGAGGAATTCTGATCACTTTAAGCAGAGAGAATATTAAGGAATAGCGATGGTATTATATACGACCACTGAGAGAGGGTTTGATTTAGAACGATGGCTAAAACGATGCTGATCCTGTTTCCTACCAACAGAAACCAATTTAACACTTATTAGTGCACTCTCGCAAACTAATTACAACTCAAGGTAACTTTTGGCAAGTAACTTCCAATCACTGGGCTTTAAACTCAAGAGGCTCAAGATTATACTACTGGGGAAAAACAGTCTGCAGCTTATTCTAATTGACTTAAAAAAATTGTAGGGAGAATTCAATACGGTTCTGATTCACTTCTCTGACTTGCACTTTTCCATAACAAACAAAGCAAAAGCTCATGGGTATTTATATAAAGCCGCCATGCTGAAATGAGAGAGAAAATATTTAAGAAATAAAGTTGAATTAATTACAACCCCTGGGCATAGCACAAAACTATTGTTACACTTAAATATATATAAACAATATGGAAACACACTAGTGGAAACAACAGCCCACCCCATTTTAGATATCAACCTTTTACTGCTGAATTATGATATAGCACCATAATTGCTTATTTTCTATGGGATCCATGCGTACCATGTAGTACCAAAAACAACAATTTGAAAGCATAAGCATGAATTTGCTGTAAGAATTTGCTTTTTTTCCCCTTTAAATTGACAACAGATGAAAAATGAAACCTGCATCCAATACTAGACCAATCATTTTCTGCACAATATCTGTGTTTTCAGGATTTTTTCTAAATGGGGGTTGCTCATGGAGGGGTAACATCCATCCATCCCAGAGGGGATGCTGGCACCTATCCTCACTGTCTGAGTAATCGCACACACCGTGGAAAGATTGCCAATATGTTGCAGGGACTAACACCGACTGACACAAATACTAAACCAAACCCCTTGAAAATTGTAAATTTGGCAACACTATGATTTTAATTAGGGAGTCAGTCAAACCCCATGCTAACCAAAGTCTGATTACAACCAGACCAGACAATGGATTTCTATTTGAAAACTGTTCAGATACAGACCAATAGAAAATGGTATTGGTAAACATTAAGCCACTGAAGTGCCATCGGCTACTGTACACTGTACCTTATCGTATCATTGAAATCTCCAAGTCTGGAATTCTACTGGAGAAATGGAACTGCTTTCTCCAAAAGATATTTGCTCATTTTGTTTTGATAATAGCGATGGAGAGGCTGTCCATCACTCTGGTCCAAAATCTTCCACAACAAGTTTAAATATTTCTACCTAGTCATATTTTGAGAAAGAAAGAGAGGAACAGAGGAAGAAACAAGAGTGCAGGGAATGATGGAAAAAGATAAACATGACCAGAGAAGAGGGAAAAAAGGTAAAAAGGAGAGGTTGTAAGAACAAGGAATGGAATGGAAAAAAAAGGCTACTGCCTGAAGTTGTATTGATTGAAATATATTTTTTGTTCAATGCAACAAACAGTCATGTGCTGTGGGAGGACTGAGGTTGGAAGGTGCTGCAGTGCAAAGAGAAAGTGTTTTAAATTGAGCTGCAATATATCATTCATCTGAGTCAAGCGATGCGGGCCCACATGTGACACTCCTCGTTGTGTGCATGACCTTGTGAGTCAGAGTGAGAGTGGAAGAGTTTTATGTTCTCACACTTTCTGTGCAAACAGTTCAAAGTCATCTCTTTGTCTCTCCTCGAGACAAAAACCATCTACGGAGCCACACTGGAGACGTTCGGCTGCATGAAACCATATTAGGGCGAGATATGAACTATCACACAGAGGGAAATCTGAATAAAATGAACTCATGAATAACAAATATTTCATGCTTATTTTGTTTTTCTCCTTTTCTGTTTTCCCTGGTGTTGCATGAAAGCTGAGGAAAGTGAGCATCGCTCCAGCCGGAGAAAGAAAAAAAAAAAAAGCCAGAGAATGATAATCAGATAGCGGCTGCAACGACTGTCTGATTGGTTTGATATTCAGCTTTAATCACAGAGAATGCCGAATTCATTATTTATACATTTCCATTCTTTCCTTTGTAGTTATGGCCTCTGAAACATTGAACTTTGGGAGCTGTGTAATTAACGGATTGCCATGCTGTGCTCTGGATTCACAATGGCAGCCTCTGTAGTGCATGACTGCGTGTGGTGTGTGCGCGCTCGCGTGTGTGTGGGGGAGAGATAGAGAAAAATCAAAGACGAATACCAACAGATGTCTCGAAATGATATCATGATAGGTTTTGCCTCTAAATGTCACAGCATCATAAACAGAGAGAAGAAACAGATTAAAAAGAGGGAAAAAAAGATGACAGATATTTCAAAACACCACACCATCACTGTCACTGCCTTAAGAGATGCAAAACTGTGTGCTACTTAGTAAAATTAGAAAAAGTTTCTGTTATAATGAATGTGTTATGTGGGAAGACTTTTCTTGCTCTTGCTCGAAAAGGATGTAAGGAAAAATTTAAAGGTAAAAAAATCCATGAGAGAAGAAAAGCTAAAGCGGATGACAAATAATTAATTAATTTATTTATTTTTTAAATCCAGAAGGTTAAATTAATGCAAAGATTTCATAGAAATGGACACGTGAGGTTAAGGTTAGATAATCCTGGAACCGAAATCAAAAATTCCCCTTTACCAGGTGCCTGTTCTAGACCTGTGAATAATTTGTTTGGCATCACGAAGGGAAACATTAGTTTCTCCCTTGCAAAACAGCCAGTCTAATAAACACCAAGGGAGGAATAGTGATTAGCCAATCAGTGCCAAGGGCTGGATGAGATGTTAAAGTTGTTGTCCAGTGTTTTCAAGCTGTGCAATGCAACAGCGAGGGAAGGGGCTTATCCCAGCCGAGGTACTCTCTGCACTTTCATCCAGTTAACCTAACAACATGTGTTTTGGACTGTGAGAGGAAACTGGAAAACCCACAGAGGCATGAGGAGAACATGTAATCCCCACACAGGAAGGCCCCAGCCAACAGGAGGTTCACACCAAGAATCATCTTGCTGTGAAATGAAACATAATTTTCTATAAAGTTGCAGCATTAGCATAATGCAATAACAAATGAAAATTTAAAAAAACCTTCTAGATTATGAATTATATTCAGTTCATTATCAACAATTAATTTTAAGCAAAGTATGAAATCTGTTATATTTTAAGGTAATATTGGAGTTCAGTCTTGTTGGCCCCATATTTTCTAATTTTTAATAATTAGAACATTATTAGAACATGGAAGGCTCTCATTCTGAAATACCTCTGAAAACATTTCAAGTGATTTTAGCTTTTTTTCTTGTGGCTGGACCAAAGTGGGCAAGGCTTAATGCTGTTGCCTCACTCAGGTCCATGCCAAGAAACCAAACAATTTAAATAATTTTGCCAAAAAGAGTGGTCAAACATCCAGTCAGAATTTGCCAAAAGCTTGTTTATGGCTACCAAAGCATCCAGTCAAGGTGCAAAACTTAGCATTAGTATTTGTGGGGGTGTACGTATACATTTGAGCCTCTATGTACTTTTGACCCCCGTTTGGATTAGAAAAAAATATGAATTAGGTGCACAAGCTATTTATTTATTTTTTTAATCATTCCACTCTGAAAAAAAGAACACTTCAAAGAAATCATTAAACGTCCAAAATTATTGTGACATACATGCCCATGATGAGTGTTCATAAACAGCTGTACTGTCTGTAACTGAATCAAGGATCTTCCCAGTGGTCTTACCAATCACTGAATATTTATCACCCTGGTGATACTTTTGGAAAGTATAAGACTGTCACTCAAACATCATCCAGTATGAGGATATCAGATTAAAGAGCTCTTGTATGTACACACTAGATGATAATATTGTTGTTTAATTTACAGAGGTTTTTCCTCCTAAAATTCATGCACTACTAATCTGTTTTTCTAAATATATTCACACTTGATTATGGACCACTGGCAGCGTTTTTGTGTGTGTGTGTGTAGGAAGTGTGATGTTCATTCTGCATTCAAGGTAGAATTCAGAGCTAAACACTGATACAGGAAATGGAGGTTTTCATGCTGGGTGGTTAGATTTAGGCAACATATACACTTTCATATGTTTCTAAGCTCAAACAAAGTTTTAATGACAAAATACAAATTAATGTTGAACACACTGGGAAATGTTTGTATTTCCACATTAAAACAAATAAATAAATCTTTTTTTATGCTTCTCAGGCTCAGAGGTGACAGAACAGGTAATCCTGCCAGCTGTAGAATCATCATCACCATCATTTAAATCACATTTTGTCAAATCTGTTTGTGCAGTTCAGGTCAGTCTGCCAGGTGCTCCTCAAATTGATGCACACACAGCTGTCCTGAACAAGGACAATTATAATGGATACGAAAGATTCGGTGTTTTCCATTGTGTTTTGTTGGTCTTTGTCCCTCACAGCTGTTGGTCAAGCCTGAACACAGCAGGCTGCATGAGCCAGACTTTCCATTATCCTCAATTTGCCCCCCTGCTATTGCTCACCAACTGTGGTTACTCTCTGATGTCTGTACTTATTTTCTCCTGAATGACCAAATCCAACCATCACTCCTGTGATTATAGAACTAAACGGATGGACAGCTGCTGGCATTTATGGATGACATCTGGGCACAGGGCAAATTAGCCAGCCGATGAAACAACTTGTTTAACCGTCATCCTGCCGTTTTTTTATTTTCTGTCATTCTTAATCTTTAGGACAAAATGTGTTTCTAATGGAGTGTTATATTGCTGCTTTGATTATTGTGTTTAAAAAATACAAATGTTTGCAGGTCTAGGGGCACCCAAGTACAGTTTCAATAAACTTAACGCTTAATATTTGACATGGGTCCTAAATTAAAGTATCCCGCATTTTAAGCAAAGAAAGACTTGCTCCTGAATCACAGACAGGAAGGTAACAACTGTTTGTTCCTCCTGTAACAGGCCAGCATGCTCTGAGCATAGCAGGAGGCAAATTCAGTGCTATAGCTGCCTGTTGTGTTTGATTAGCTTCAGTTGTTTCTTGTACAACCACAGAGAGGGCTTGGTTCACATTTCCAGCAATAAGTCAGACCCAGCAGACAAGCCTTCACTTTTTCACAGAATCTGTTCATAATATTTATGGACAGAATTTCTAAATACAGCTACAGTGTTGGGGAGGTTGAGGGCTTATGGCCTCAGGCTCGGAGATGCTAATTCTCATCCCATCTGCTTCACACTCAGCTGCAAACCACCCCATTGGTCTCACGATCTCATCTCTACTTCCTGCAATGATGCGCTTCTCTGGGCTTCATGGAGAGATGACCTCAAAGTTGGATTGAGGTTTGCAGCTGAGTGTGAAGCAGATGGGATGAGAATTAGCAGGAAAAGTTTGGAGTACCCACTTCAGGTCAGGGACGAATTCCTGCCTCAGCATGTATGCATGCTGAGGTGGCAACCCCCAACCCTACTCAAGTAAATAACTGTAAGTCTTTGAAAAAATGTACTTCTAAAAGTACTTTTATTGCACCATGTTCATACACTCATGATCTGCTGAATCAAATGGCTGAATTGCCCTCTCAGCATGCAGCCAAGTTCTATAGTCTTGATAATGACCTACTAATTTTATTCAGGTGTGTTGCAGGAGGGACTTATGGAAAAGTTTCAGGACACCGGCCCTCGAGGACTGAAGTTTAACACCTGTGCTTTAGAGGATTCACTTACAGGATGTATGTTATTTTTTCAGGCTGTGCCTCAGGCCTGACCACACCCCACGCACACAGATCTTGCCACTGGACACTTGCCTTTCAGCTCCTGGGGCCTGAATCCTAGAGACTCCACCAGGCTTCCACTTCTGTTTATAGCAGTCTGAAGCCTGGGATTTTGGCTAAGTGGCCACTAACGCTATAGTTATGGGATATAAAATGATGTTGGCTATTAAGCCTAAAGAAAGCAGAACCCATATCAGATTTTATTTTGGCTTTGGCTGTGTACCTCCATATTTAGATTTTGTCCTGATGTCAAAATCAGCAGCAGTTTTGGTACAGACCTGAAATTGTGCAGGGCAAAACATCCACCTCTGTGTCAAAACAACCCAACTTTCATGTCAAAGATCATCACCAGTAATGAGAGCTGGATATCTGGTTATGACTCAGACCAAACAGCAATTTTCAGTGGACAAGTCTAAGGCTGTGGTTCACGTCTGCAGCACAAACAGGAAATCATAATTTACTGTGCTGCTGCCTGAAACTTTATCACTACACAATAAAATCCATATTGAAAGTTTGTTTACTTGACAGAGTGAAAAGGATACAGCTCATAATGCACCTAGGCGGTGTAACAATATGCTGTGAGGCAGGCAGAGGTGTGGCCCCAAATACGGGACTCAGACGCAGAACTGAACTCAAAGACAGCTTTATTGCTGGACTTGCAGGAACCAGAATACTAGCTAGGAAACTACATAGGAACCACCAAACAAACAGGACACACAGCTAGAGGGAAATCACAACCAAGAACAGAAGAAAGCTAAGGGTTTACACACATGAGGTAATCAGGGAGATGGAATACACCAGGGAACACAGGTGAACTAAATTTGACTAACGAGACAGGGGAAGACTGAACACAAAGCACAGTGGACAAGAGACCCAGACTCAAGACATAAAAACTAAAGGTCAACACGACAAACACAAAGACATGACTGAAAGAGGAAACAAGACTTTCCTGACATAACTAATCGGGAGACCAGACAACCATAGAGACAGGGTACAGAGAGACAGGACAAGGGCCACAGTCTAAGATAATTAAATATTACAAACTAGGAAGATAGTCTCTAATCAGTTTATATTTTGATCTATGAACTTGACATGAAACTATAAACTAGACACAGACGGTAAGCCAACATGGAGATGATGAAAGACTAAATACAGGAGACACCATGGAGGATGCACAGAGACGAGACCAAGGCTGACTGGAAATAAAAGGGAAATTACTAAATTAAACAACAGACTAAGAAACAGAAATATAGATAACTAAACTAGGAAGAACTGGGGAAAAATACTTAACACTGAAGGACTAGTCAATGAAAAGTAAAATGTAATCACATAAGACACTGGGTCCAAAACCCAGGCATACTAACAAAGGTGGTAGTAGCAGCCAAACTTTAATGAAGTAAAGTTTTTGACTTTTGGAGAGGCACAGTAACAGAATTTTGATTGTACCTTGTGTGAAAACTCCAACTTTTCTACAACTGCATCAGAGTTTAATTTGTTCTCTCTCACTGAAAATCTACTCTTTCACATGAAAGATGTTCCACATGAAAGATGTTCCACCACGGTTACAGTTGTAAAACAGCAACTCCCTCATAGAGTAAACAGATGTTGCTGTCTCCCACGCCACTGGACATTTAACCACACATGATAAGCAAAATGCAGCTCATTGTTGCCCCCACATTGGGAAAACATCTGTCTCTGGTTCCAACTGCTGGGCAAATGGATTTGCTTGGATTTTGCTGATTTTGAAATGACATCTGTGATAAGACTGAGAATCTGGTGCAAGATGTAAAACAATTTCACACAACTGAACAAGTAAAATGTTATTGGAAATTCTTTAGCACTTCCCTGCACATTTTAAACAAATAAAATGCAAGTGCTGTTGTGCAGTGCTGAATTCAGTGTTGACTGTATGATGACTCAGTGATTCAAGTAATTATTTTCAACTAATTTACCCCCTAATTTTGTTCTTTGTGTGAGAACATATTGTTGGTTAATTTTGTGTATTTATTTTCATGCTATTTCTGGAGGGGGGATAATGAGAGGCACCTTTGAATAGAGGCGTAATGAAGAACAGATGTGAGCTGCATTGTTCTGAGCATGTAATTCTCCACTGAGCAAAGGATGAGGTGCGCTACCATTATTATCAATGCTGTAATTGGGGGTAAGATCCTCTTTTTTTTAATGAAAATAGAAAAATCACACAAATTTTTTTCAAAAAATATGCGAACGCTACCAGGTGATAAGAAACTTTAGACAAGAGACACAGGTTAAACAAGCCAGGCAAATATTTCATAGTCTCTGCTGAAGCACCGAGATAAATGTCAAGTTCATGAGTAAAAATATAATATAAACAAGATTTATCCAGTGTTAAATTTTTTTAAATAATATCAATAACAGAAGTAGGACAGAGCAAACAACGCAATCGCAGCAGATCCTCTGTCGCCACAGTAATCTCAAAAAAAGGCAGTTCAGGTATTACGTCACTGTTTACATGGTTGAGGGTCTCAGATCCCAATAGACCCAATAAACTAATCCGCCAGGCCAGTAGTGTTTTGGGGATGGAGTTGGACTCGCTTAAGGTGGTGTCGGAGAGGCAGATGTTGTCCAAGATAAGGACAATGCTGGACAATACCTCCCACCCACTCCATGACGTGCTGGCCAGTCACAGGAGCATGCTCAGTGAGAGAATGAGATTACCTAAATCCACCTCTGAACAATACAGGAAATCATTCCGGCCTGTGGATATCTCTGTACAACTCCTCCATCTAATACACAGTACATGCTGCAATATTTAAACCCTTTTGCACATCCTCTACAGTGAAAATAATTTTACAGTTTAGAGTAAAATGTCAGTCATATATATTTCACCTTTGTAATATTTGGGATATTTGTATATATTACAGCTCTCTCTTATATTTTGTAAACTTTGAAATATACAGACGTGGACAAAATTGTTGGTACCCTTCGGTCAATGGAAGAAAAACTCACAATGGTCACAGAAATAACTTTAATCTGACAAAAGTAATAATAAATAAAAAAATTCTATAAATCTTAACCAATGAAAGTCAGACATTGCTTTTCAGCCATGCTTCAACTGAATTATTTAAAAAATAAATGCATGAAACAGGCCTGGACAAAAATGATGGTACCCACAACTTAATATTTTGTTGCACAACCTTTTGAGGCAATCACTGCAATCAAATGATTCCTGTAACTGTCAATGAGACTTCTACACCTCTCAGCAGGTATTTTGGCCCACTCCTCATGAGCAAACTGCTCCAGTTGTTTCCGGTTTGAAGGGCGCCTTTTCCAGACTGCACGTTTCAGCTCCTTCCAAAGATGCTCAATAGGATTGAGGTCAGGGCTCATAGAAGGCCACTTTAAAATAGTCAAATGTTTTCCTCTTAGGCGTTCTTGGGTGTTTTTAGCTGTGTTTTGGGTCATTCTCCTGTTGTAAGACCCGTGACCTGCGACTGAGACCAAGCTTTCTGACACTGGCCAGCACATTTCTCTCTAGAATCCCTTGATAGTCTTGAGATTTCATTGTACCCTGCACAGATTCAAGACACTCTGTGCCAGATGCAGCAAAGCAGCCCCAGAACATAACCAAGCCTCCCCCATGTTTCACAGTTGGGACAGTGTTCTTTTCTTGATATGCTTCATTTTTCCGTCTGTGAACATAGAGCTGATGGGCCTTGGCAAA
>VUQG01024290.1:24814-40022 GCA_015106755.1 Etia nguti | reverse complement strand
AAAATAATTTCCAACCACAGGAAATTTAATTAGAGTGTCTTCATAGTTTTATTTTTGAGATACACAAATTTTTATATACTGCAGGAAAAATGAAAATAAATATTATAATGCAAATTTGCAAAAAAAACAGCATGTGCATCAAAATAAACTATTTCCAACAGTGTAATTTGAGTTCTAAGCATCCCAGAAAGTATACAGAAAAGCATAAAGTCAAACATGACTTTTAAAAACACCAGTATAGGCTTATAAGGCCCTGAATGGTTAAAAACACTACATTTTCCACGAAACCGTTGTCACTTCCGGATTCGGGCGGACATGCGATAGTTCGCGCTGACGTCTAATCCAACATAGGAAGTGTTATGAACAGCTGATCGGATCGGCAAAGTGTGTTTCTGGAATATTATGTTTTTGTTGCTGCAAGTGCTTTTTATGCAATTTTTGCAAAGCTATATGTGGAAGGAAACCGTGACCTAGGACAAGCTGATGGCATAAGATGTAAGTACAACTCCTCCGGTTTCATATGCAAAAAAAATTATTGCGCTAGCTTACGTGGTTCCGGTTCTACAGGGATTTAAAAATAGTTACGCAAAACGGAGCGTGCCCGCTCCCACTGGTCTTAAAGGGTTAATGAGGAAAGTGTTCATGCTTCCTTCTCAATTGACATCAAAGTTAAATAGCATCATTATGGATGAAAGGCAAGGTGGTACTGTATATATACAGTACCATTACTCATTTCTTATTACTTTGAGGAAGCTGTCCTCTGAAATTTGTACTCTTCTGCTTGCTACATACCATTTCTGCTTAAAACGGGAACTACATCACCCCTTCCTCATCCTCTAGCTTCTCGTCCTAATTTTTCTCTCTGTCTTAGCAGTGTTGTTAATTGTTTAATGTATTCTGTGTCCTTCTCCCTCTCTCCTAAATTAAAGGTGGTGAGAATCCCTTTAAGGCTTACAGTGCTGCTCCTCAAACATTTTGGCTGACTCCTGCTTGATAAACTCCTGGAAGTGAAAATCTAAGACCCACAAGTGATCCAGGGATTCACGTCACTCCAACATGCTTTCTTCTGCCTAACTTCTCCCTGGAGATAACTACAACAATGTGACCACTCGAGTCGATCAGAACCATGTGACCTGCTATTATGGATAAGAGGAACGGCTTACACTGAATTAAAACTCATCCAGGTAATTCAGCACATTATAACCTTTGCAATCTGTCCATTTGTACTCTGTATAGCAGCTGCTGACTTATGTTTTGGGGTTTTTTTTGTTTGTTTTTTTTAAAAATCTTTTCACTCTTGAGATTAGTGTTTCACGTCTTTTGCTTGGTACGGGGCTTTTCATTTTCTTTGTATATTAATAGATGTTTTACTGCACTCCATCTCGGCCATTCAGTGACTTCCTCAATCTGGATATTCATGGCTCCAGCTTTTGTCTGCATCAGCTAGAAAATAGTACAAACAGGAAGTGGCACCATAATGCATAACAGCAATGAGAAGTAAAGCCTGGTCAGCTTAGTGCAAAATTAAAAGGGTATGAATATACAGAGTATAAAATGCTGTGGTTTGTATTTTTAGTATGAATTTCTCAGGGGGGTTTTTCTGGCTGAAAAAGGACTTCAGGGAGTAGACTAAGCACGTTTCACCTACAGTTAAAAGCAATGAGTGAATGTCAGGAGGGGCTGGAGCCTGTTCCAGCTGTTATGTGGTGAGAGGCAGGGTATAGCCTCGACAGATCACCAGTGTATCACAGAGGGAGATGCAAAGACCCAACCACACCTACAGCCAATTTAGAATCACCAATTAACCTAACAAGCATGTCTTTGGGGGAAAAAAGAATCTCTTAGCAAGAAAAGCCCTGCATGCGACCTGTAGTCTGGAACAAATCAAAGTCACTTTTGGCTTTGTAATAATAAGAGAAACCTGATTAGCACCTTGTTCTGGTTAGATTTGATTGTCTTGCCCTTTAAAAAGTGTTATGAACCTCATATTTTCTGCTTGTAGAATCATGTTGTGACATTAAAGTGGGCAGTGCTAACACTGAAGACTCACTGTTTAAGGCATGATAGGAGAACTAATGAAGACAGGCATGGAAGTGAATCCAGACAAAAAGGAATGTGTCTTGTCCACCTTAGACACAGAGCACAACTAAGTCCTGCAGCTCACAGTTGATATTGTATTGTGCACAAAGCCTGAAAGCTGAGAGGTGGTGAGATGCACAAAACAGGGTAAAGAAAACAGACCAAACAACAGAGCCTTTAACGAGGCAAAAAAACACAGAGGACGAGTGGGAAAACTCTTTGTTACGAAGTCAAAAAGCTAAGCTTTAAATTTCTGTAAACTGAGCAAAAAACTTTTTTACAATGTGCAAATTGTATTACAGTGGAATAGATTTATGTTTGTAGGTGCATTGGCTAACTACAGAAGCTTGCAAACACATCTAAAATTAGTATTCCAGCAGCTAGCCACATATGAAGGAGCAACATCTAATGTTCTTCGTATTAGATCGCTAACCAGTAGCATTTTTAAAATATATTTTTAGGGCTTTATTAGCTTTTATTTTTATAGAAAATTGGTGAGAGGAATAGGAATTTGGGAGAGAAACAACCGGGCCTTCTGCATTACCGTTATATATGGGTCACCTGCTCAACCCAGTGAGCTAAACCTTATGTAATAGGGGCAGCACATGTTAATGGACACGAGTATAAAAATATAAGATATAAAAATGCCAGTTTTTAGCAAACCTGCTGCACGTGACCCAATCGACGGGCCAGGGATTGAGATCAGACTGACTGGTAACTGGCTGGTTAACCACACATATGTTTCATTACTTGCCTAACCAGTTCATGTGTGTACAACATGCACACAGCAGTGCAGACAACAAGTCACGCACACACTCACAACCGCAAATTAAATTAGTATAGAAGCTCTATACTGAAAAACAAGGACACAATGTACACAAAGGTAAACCATGGGCGGCACCATAAAAGTGTAAAAACAAACCTTTTTAGACACTTTAATCAAATGTCACTGCTTTAATGTCACTGCTCAGTATGAGCAAAGCAGTTACAAGAAAATTTTGGCGATGAGTAAAAAGAAAAAGGATCAATATCCTGTTATCTGCTGAGGTAAAATATGTCAGGTAAAGGGGGGTGTACAGCAAGCCATTTTCAGTGAATGATTTTTACCTCTTTGCTGTGGCAGAGCTCTTTATTTTCAGTTGTTTAAAAGATCCTGTAACTTACTGTAGTTTGGTGGGAAATGATAAAGTTTGATAATTTCTTTCTTTTAATATGAAAATAAAAATTTGCATTAAAGAAAAGTAGATTTTTGATTGTATGTGCTGCCAGTTACAGTTCCTAGAAAGACATCGGTATCAGCATTTTACACTTACAAAAACAGCTGAAATCAGAATTGACCAATCTCTAGTTACTATACACTTCCCTGTTATTCAGTCACTAATTTCACCAAATGCATCTAATATTTAAAGACTTTACAGCTGCAAAACCGCCGCAAAATCCATGCTTTTGACTTTTCTGGCACTCTGCTTTGCTTTTGTGCAATTGAAATATTGTAGTGAGTAATGGTGCTTCAAATAAGGAAAAAGAGAACAATACAGTCAATTGCAGAAAGGAAGGCAAGCCTGAGATGGGAGGAAGGAGAGAGAGAGAATCGAGAGACTATCTACATGCGTGTTTGTGGTACAATGTGTGGTTAAGTCATCATAGTGCTTCCAGCTGTGAATGCATGTGTACGTATCTTATCCAGCGTGTTTGTAAAGAGTGTGTGTCTCTCTTGCTCCTGTTTCCTCTCTGGAGCAGAGCAGTACAGGAAAGGCTGGCTGGTTGGCTGGCTGCACAGGAAAGGAAACAGTCTCTATCAAACAGCAGATGGAGGACAGCATGTGCTTACACTGCAGAAACACACACATAAGCACAGACACGCACACACGTAGCCCTACATACACAAAGAACTATGTGCGAATACAGTAGCTTTTATTAGTAGCATGACCCAGATTGTGTCAGGCGCTGGGAATCTGAACCTTCCAGAGTTGATTTGAAGGAGGAAAATCGCATTTTATAGGAACTTTTGAACTGCTTCCATAACAGCAAGGACGGTTTTTTCTTCTTGGAAGGTTGTAATGCCCTTTCAACTTTTATCAAAGCAAACCTTTTCCCCCCTACCTGTTATATTTACACCTACATGTCACTGCAGTCTCTTATGGCTCTTCAGCCTTCAAATTTCTTTTCATGATTGAAAAACAGGCCATGGTCACAGAATCATTGTGCATAGACTTTTGTTTTCACCTGGTTCAAAGCATTGCCAAGGTTTTGTTCAGAGTTGAAAAAAAAGGCAGATGCATAGTTTTGAAATTCAGATATGGAAATTATTCCCAAACAATGTGTAAACTTCTATCAGTAACGCTCCACAGCTGTCCTACCCATTTCATGGGTGTGGGCATTAGCAAAGCTGAGATGTCACATATTTGTTATGTTTGTGACCTGCTGATTAAAAGTGTTTGTCTGTTGCCGAGATTTAGTGATACCCAGTATATCATGGCCTCCTCTATGATTTCTGATGCACTGTCATGCCACTGTCAAGAGTTATTAGCAGGATAGCTAGCATACTGGCCTGTCTCAACAAGCTTTTGTCAGCAGTACGGAGACTGGATGTTGCGCTTCCTTTTTCTAAGGGGGAAGCGAACTCTCCAAGAGGCTTTCGACTTCGGCTCGTGTGTGTGTGTGTGTGTGTGTGTGTGTGTGTGTGTATGTGTGTTTGCTCACTTGTGCAACAAGCCTGCTTAGGAGCAAGGACAATGAGGCTCACTATGGCGCCCAAGGCCTCAGTGAATGACTCATATTTCTATAGAATTCAGGCCAAACAAAAATGTTACACAATCTTAATCAACAAAGTGGTGCTCATAATATGCTCAGCAGGGGCAGTGATCCCGTGAAAGAGGATTTTGAAAAATGTGTTAGGTTATAGTTTGGGTAACATAATTAGTATGCTTCCTCTTTCAGTTTCTCTTAAAAGGAAGACTGCTGTCTTCTTCCTTTTAAGAAGAAGGCAGCAGTCAATGTACATTGTGGCTTTCTAAATTCTGGATTATGCCACAAAACAACTGGTGTGTTTTGTTTTTCTATGTTTGTCTGTTTGTCCCCAGGTGTGTGACAAAGAGGTTCAAGTGGCTGTTATTCCTGAAGATGAATAACATCTCTCATTGAGGAGCAGTTTTGCTATGGCAACTGGAACTGTGCAAGAGTAAAATTTAGCTCTTCTTGCAGACAGTCAAGAGACATGACAGAAACCGAAAGACACAGTCATGGTGTCGCTTATTGAAAGGATTGTTCTAAAGAGAGGGATTTTATGGTCTGCGTCTGCACCGAGCAGACACGTCTGCTCAATCTCTGCAGAGCAGCAGAGGTAGGCTCCTCATCCTCTCAGCGTGAGCCATTCACTTATCCCTTCTGGTCCCTCCTCTTTTTTCCTCGCTCAGAATCAAGTGGCTTTTTGTTCTCCCGCAGCGGTGCTTATCACTTGTTTCTCCACTGCTGCCCTCACTCCCTCCTCCCCATCCTTCTTGTGGTAATGAAAGCATATTTTGGGGGATAGATCTTGTCTGCCCTGTGAAGATCCCAAAGGAGTGTGGTTATCTGTCTGTCTGTGTCTGAAAAAATGGGGTTCTGTGCAAGAACACCCCCTTCTCTGGAGGGCATTCTTCCTCTGAGAGCTAGGTCTGTTTTTAATCCTAGCCTTTGTGTCGGTGCTGAAGTTAAATAACTCCCGTACCAGAAGAAATGCTTTGTGGACTCATCATTACAGGCGCTAACACTGCACTTTATTTGAGTTCATCTGAATGAAGTGGGTTTGCTCTTTCCCACAGAATTTTTCAATTGCCTGTTATTTCTACGCTTGGATAACGTGACATAGTGATGAGGCATACATTGTCAGGGGAGAGAGTCTGTTTGGCTGTATTACTCTTTAAAACCTGATTCCCAGATGGCATCTGACTCAGCTGTTGTGTTTCCACATGTAACTACAGCTTCATCTGTCTAATCACTTTTATTGACCATAAAACTTCCCAAAACAAATTTAGTTATTCAGTTAAAGAGGTTAACTTTCCATAATGTGACCGGTAGTCATCATTTTCTTTATAGCTTTTGCTGAACTGTTTGCTGAATAAAGGCAACTGCTGAGCCATAGAATCAGAAAGGCTGAATTTTCTCAATTGATTTCTTTCTATTAAATGCATCAGAACAGCTAAAACCATAAAAGAGAATCTAACTGAATTATTATTGTGTGGACATGCAGAACCTTGTATGACAGCAATAGCTTTCCACTGCTAAACAGTATCTCAGTGTATGACAATTTCTATACAAAGCAAACATAATATAGCATGAGCTCTAAATATGTTGTCATGTAGAGCCTCTGAATGGAGTTTGGAGCTGCTTTCCCCCCCGCTTAATCACCTCTTGACTCTCATAATGGATCCAGATTGATAAATACCATAATTATCTTGGAAATTATTCAAGGAATGTAGGCCGAGCATACACTCAAATACAAAGAACCCAACAAATGGTACAGTAACAGTAATTTAGGTCCTTATTTGACCACTATATGTTACACTTTGTGCTTTTTATGACCCTAGTGGTTAACAAAAAGATTGCTATATGTCATATTACTGACTGGCTGCTTCTTCTTGTCTCTCTCTCCTTCTGCATGTCTTTTACCTGTTCATAGCAGAGAGGGGATAATCACCAAGTTGCTGTGCAATGAGAAGTGTCACAAGCCCGTTTTGTCACTTGCAGCCCAGCTGCCATGCATTACTCAGACTGAGGGTGGCTCTGATTCGAGTCCATAATTGCCCTGGCTCCAAATAATTGAAAGAGGGGAGGAGGTACATCCCAGAGGTGTCAGGGTGGGAGAAAGATGGATGCTGCGGTGTTCAACTCTGTCAGGTTGGAAGATATAAGGGGCTGGGAGGACATGATGAGAGTCTCACAGGGCGCCTCTCTCACCTGCTCAGACAAACACACAGACACGCGTGTTCTAGATGATCGACCACTAGCAAAATTATTTCTGGCACGGTGGTTCTCAACCGTACATGTGTTTCCCATGCATCCTTGTTGTAGCTGTTGTGCACCTTTTAGTGTGTGTGTGTGGCTCCATTAGTGTGTATTCCATGGCAGGCAGTGTCGCCTTGCCTGCCAATTGTTAACAGATTTGGTGCAGAAACTTATGCATGGAGAGTATCTGTGCAGGCGTGCAAATCTGTGGATCTGAAATGATTAAAAACCCACTGGCTCTTTGGAAAATATTAACTGTGACTGTGTCCATGTGTGTGACACATACGGCTGTGTGAACACGCAGACTAAATGAGACTCAAAAGAGCTGACAAAGTGTACGCTCAGATGTGGCGTATGCTGCAGACACCAGACTGGAGTAAATATTTACTACCAATTATGCTCTTGGTTTCAAGGCCTCACCAGAGTGTGACGGCAGCTTCTAAATGCTATAAACACTGGAGACATCAAGTCGTATGCTAAATGAGAGCTACTCTGATATGTTATGACCAGAATGTTTTTAAGAGGATTATCAATAATCGCTTCTGATCTCACTCTGTGTTATTTTTAACTAATATGTAGCAGATAAAAGCTCTTATTTTTAGGTAGGGCACTCTAATGGCATCGCTTTTAGGGTCAGGCACAGTAACGGCCACGTCTCAGTCAACAGGATGTTTTGGCCTCAACCTGGCAACCAGCTATAACTCTCTTCCCCTGGCACTGGGTAACAGGGTTTTCTCTTTGCTATTTTGCAAAGTACACGATGCCTTATGCATTTATACATAACAGGATAAACACGTACATGTTTTTTTCACACAGCTTGGATCTCTGTAGGAGATGATACATTTGTTCATGTAGAGGTAGAAGGCTGACACTGCAGAGTGGAGCCAGCGGGTCCCCAAGGTCATTACCGCTACCACAGCATCTGAGCGCCTTGGGAAAGGAGGTACAAACTGATTAATGACAATGCTAGGAACACAAGAGGGGAGAAACCCACACTGCAAAGAGAGCAGTGCTGCAGAGCTAGAGTTGTTACTGTAAAATGGTGCTATAGATAGTGTGAGATACTGCAGAGTGTGACAAAGTACTGAACTGCATCTTATAATCTCATAAACTTGATTGATGCTTAATGCATTCAGTGCTGAATGGTTTGTAATTATAGCCAGCTCTGGTTAGTGGTTAGCAACATACTTGGGATATATGCATATGGCCTTCGGATCCGAAAAGCTAAGCCAGTGTCTCAAACGTGCATTCTTTCTAATGGTCAGCAGGGGGTTGCAAAAAGAAGTCTTATTGGTCAGAAGTCTGAAAAAATTACCCTAAGGAAACACCTCCTTGATGGATTTATGTTCACAATTCATAGTTTGGAGTAATATTAATTACAACATTGTGTTGATTTTGTAAATTATGGTCACATTTACAGTAAAGACTGTTATGTTTAAGGGTGAACCTACAATGTGATTGACATTTGCTCCTGTATGAGCCTGCAGTGTCCCTTGCTTTTTCAGTTTGAGTTACCTCTTTCTTGTGACATGTGTTCACAAATACAAGATCATGCCAGTCAGCTGAAGCTTAAAAGAGGACTTGGGTGATGTCATGATGGCTGCACCCATCTTTTATACACAGTGATAGAGAGCAACCAAGCTGGACTTATCTTATCTTGATACCTTTAGCTGCTGTGCTAATATAAACCATAAATCATCCCATGTCCTCGATTGACTGGAGACTCTTTAAAGTGCATTTTGTTACTCTGCACTGCTTGTTACTCCTAAACTAATAACATTAATATAAATGGCTGTATTTTTACTTGTCTCTGGTTGCACTGAACCTAGCTGGTATTCCCAAAGTGTGGCCCGGGGCCCCCTGGTGGGCCACAGTAACAATAGAAATTCAGTTTGAAATTGGTCACAAGTATGTATAGTTACATATTCAAGGTAATTTATTCAGTTATATAAAAAGTAAATTAAAGCTGGTAATCTCGGATGGAGTGAAGATGTAAGATTGGGTGGGTCCCGTGGGGATTTTCTGGTTTTTAGGTGAGCCGCAACACTTATAACTTTAGACTGTCATACTTTAAGGACCAGTAGTGTGGTGGAAGGCTTTACCATTTTCCTTTTTTCGTGCTGTTATACTTCAGTTTTGACATGTTCGACTTCTCATTGGCTTAGAAACAGTACCTGATCAAGCAATTAGATAAACTTCTGGTTTATCATAAGTTCCGTATAGAACAGAACTTCATGAAGATAAATTTACACCCAGTAAATGAAACTTTTTTTTTCTCCAATATTTTAATTTTCATTAGCCTTCATCATACCTCCACTGACTGATACCTGACCTCAATAAAATGCTATTAATTTGCATTTTAGCACACACTAAAGGTTATTCTAGTTAGAATCAGAATATTTTAATTTACTAGTACACGGTCCTGCCCTCTTCTACCACATAAACATAATTTTAGCAATTTTCAACTATTGTTATGTGGTTGCCAGGCAATGTGGCGGCATAATGATATATCAAATATTATAATATTCAAGTTTTGTGGGTGTAAATGAGATTTTATTGCCATGAAATGAAAATGCGATATGATAAATGACAATACAGTGTTTTTATAACATGTTACAGTAGTAGGTGGTTGCTAGGCAACATGATGATGTTATAATATCTCTTATAGATAAGAACCTTCAATTGCCTAAGATGTACCTTTGTGCCAGATTTGGTTTCTTAACTCCTGATCATGTTGGAGGAGTCTTGAGCAAACTGGCAGAGATTTTGTGTATTTTAGTAAGATTTGCAGGGCAATAATATGTAAATCAATGTCTAGACTTTTATGTTAAATAAATATGAAACAGAAATAAGTGCCCATAAGCAGGGTCATGAATTATGTCCAGGCATGTTAAATATTAAAACTCTCCCTCTTACACTTTTTACTAAAAGGCACTTTTCTTTATGAAACAAAAGGCTGGATTGACGTCAGCTTTTCAGTTTTTCATTGTGTGCCTCTGTGCAGGGTTTTCTTTTCTTTTTAAAAAAAAAAAATGTAGCGTACATGTTCAACATCCAACAGGTGCCACGCTGGTGGCAGCACTGCTGGTCAGGTTGCCATGGAAACACAATTTGAACAACACCTTTATACATATTGAAACAAACTGGTGATATAAAGACTAAAATCTTAAACTGAATTCAAATAGAGAAGACCATGGGTCAGAAATGGAGACGACCGGGCTCCTGCAGTTTCATTTTAAATATTTGCATGGAGTAAATCGTGAAGCAGTCAGAGTTTAAAACCATGTATGTTGTCTTGAAAGCAAAGTGAGGCAGAAGTTTAAAAAAACATTGGAAACCTTGTGTAACTAGGTTACGTTGTGCAAGAAGCCTCTGCACATCTGTGCGCACAGATGGACACTCCAGCACCATTTCCTCTGTCAGTGCTGTGAATGTAGTGCACTGTCCTTTAAATAGCCAACCCAGCCCAGGTTTATACACTGCAGCTCCCCAGTGACTGAGACCACAGAGACAGCGAGACTTGTCACAGGCCGACTTACTCAAATAGAAAGTGTGAACTTGTTGACTGTGTTTTCTGGTCAAAACTGGTTGATTTAAAACTTGCACCCTGCACATTTAAGGGGCTTTATGACGTTTTATAAGTTAGGTACCCAAACACGATAACATTTTATTGCGTTTCACTAAAAGCTGGGGATGTCACTACAGAATAAACATCTTAGGAAATGATTGAAAATCGATTTAGCGGCTGAACTATTCTAGGTTTCAGTCCACAAACACCCACAGAAAAATCATTTGTTTAGAAGCTTGCGAAACATAGACATACAACTTGCAGTATCACCCTTTATCCTCACACCTATTCTTTTTTTCTGCACCTTTCTGCCCTGATGGCCAAATATTACAATAAAAACTTTATACAGATGCAGAACTAACCACAGCATGTCACACGGGACAGGTCTTGCAGCTTGCTGGATGAATAATGCTTGTTGAGTTCTGTTGTGGTTCTACCAGTAAAAGCAGCTTAAAAAAGAAAATGCACAAAGCCACCTGATCACTTTTAAATTGTGGTTGTTACGAGAACAAGTGTGTGGGCACTGCCACCTGCTAACCGTATCTGTATTAGTGATGTTTTTTTACCACAACGACACATCCACAGGAAAAAAAAACTGCATTATCCTGCCGATATGCAGATAATTTACTTATTTTATTATAATCCAGCACAGATCTCTACTGATTTCCAAAAATCATTATAAGAATTATATTTATGGCCATATTTATTTTGTAAATGTTCATGAGTACATTCAGTATAAAAAAGTCAATGAGCTTAAATGAATATTTTGATAATTTCTGACACAGGTTAATATTCTAGTTGGAAGTTTTAGAAGATGGATTCCTTTTAAGTGTGAAGTCACAGGTGGCAGAGTGTTGGCTTTAAGTGGGTGTTGTACACTGATGCAGACACGGACAAAAACAGTTGTGGACACCAAGGACAAGGCGACATTCCTGTAACAATACCTGAAGGGCTTTCTTACTTTGCGTTGTAATATAAAGTCTCAGTGTACAAGTGCACTTGGTCATAAAAAAGCACCATCGGGGAAGCAGACATCCACATGGATGTTGAAATTTCCGTTAGTTGGACTCAAGCGGAGCTTAAAAGACTGGTAGATGTAGATTTTTAAATTATTTATCTACATGCTTATAGAGCTGCCACGATTAGTTGACTAGTCACGATTATGTCGACTATCAAAATCGTCAACGACTAATTCAATACTCGACGCGTCCTTTGAAGCTTTGTAAGATCCTGAAAGACGCAGGAATAAGTAATTGGATTTAAGAGTAATAACGGACTGAAACAGAAGATTGCAGCAATGCATCTACAAGGATGCCAGCTGCTGTTAAACGCCAAAGAAGAAGAAGAGGCAGTCTCCGGTATCGTAGCTGTGTCCATATTCAGGGGCCGCACAAAATAAACTTTTAAGACATTTTCAGGCAAGAATGTAGCTGTGTAAACTTCAAATATCTCCTCGATTTATCAAGACATCACATATTTGCAAAAGTGCTCCGACGTTTTCGGGGACGAGCTGACCGGGAGGTCAAGACCCGGCGAGAACAGCGAACTCTCGGCACATTGTTTCAAACCCTCCGCGGTCTTTCCCTACTCAGGTTAAACGTGATATATAAGTCACTTATATAACCTAAAAATGTTATTGTTTGGCTTTTTTCAGTGTTTTATTTGTTCCTGAGTAAATCTGTTTGGCTGAGATTAAACTTCTAGTTTTCACACAGCTGAATACACGTCAAACAGAAAACTGATTAAACAGAAGTGTGAGATGGTCGAGAATTTACTCCCGTGTCCTGTTATATTTGAGGGAGCAAGGAGCAGATGGCTGAGTTTATTAAACTCCACCGAGACTATCGGGAAATTTCATTAAAAGTTTAATAAACTATCATCTTGTCTTTATTTTTAGTTAGCACATACCTTAAACACTTCAAGCTGTAAGCTAATGATAGTTATATAAGAACAGATGCATGCTGGTGCAATAAGCTGTCCGTTTTACGTCCAATAGATGCATGATCTGATTCGTTGACTAATCGCAAAAATAATCGGTGACTAGTCGACTATCAAAAGAATCGTTTGTGGCAGCCCTACATGCTTACTTACATTTATTCAGAGCTACACTTTGTCTGATAACTGCATTCAAGCTAGAAGACATTTCATGTACTTAGTGTCAAAAATCTGGCAAAATTGCTAGATACAAAGTTTGATCTACTGTGTGGTGTTTGGTTATCAAATCTCTTAAAGTACAGGCTGGCTCGACACTGGCACCTGCACAACCATAGTGTGCACAGTGTTTCCCCTGTTGCCTTTTGCTAAGCTAAATATTTTGTGATAGAAGGTTAAATTTACTGACAGACATGAGATTAATATTGATCGTTTAATTTTTTTCCCAAATGTAGTGTTAAATAGTGCATTTCGGAGTTAGAAATAAGTTGATGATGTTTAAGTTTAGCAGGACCATGCAGGAAGCAATAAATAGAAGGCCTGAGATAACATTTTTTCCCCCTTTTAATAATCTGCCCTGCAGGTTTTGGCTATAAAAAACTTGTGGCCTAAAGGGTAAACAGTCTGGCATAATTTTGCTCCAAGGACACAATGTACCTCCTGCCTCTTCAGCCTGTCACATCACCCCTACACCCACAACCCATTTTCTGAATTCCCAAGCTGATGTATCTGAATGGACAGAGAGACTCTGTGCCCAGAGAAGCCACGTTCAGTAGAACTGACAGTCCAGAGAACTGACAGTCCAGAGAACACCGTGTTTCCTGTCAAATGCAAGGACAGCCAATTTCTCTGTCTTATCTTCTAATTGTAACAAGCTTGTCTTTCTGACAGTTAGGATCCTAGGGCTAATTAGTGAGACAATGGAAGACCAGGGGTATCATTATGTCACTTCTCTGGTGTTTTTTTTTTAAAACCTAGACTGAAAGAATGACAGAACATGGAGCACACCACAAGGAAAACACAATTCCACAGAGAGCAATAGCTCATCCACCAAAACACAACTGTGTCAGGGAAAAACATTTATCAGACTTCTGATTTGGGAATAGATTCACCATGACTCAGAATTTCCACATCGCCTTTTTACGAAGCCTCCCTGGTGACACGAATAAGGAAAATATTGTTGCGTCGCCACAAGATGTTGTTGCTTCATGCGATATTATCTCTACAGAGCTCTCCAACTGTGGTCTGTAAACAACAAAATCTGTATCTTGTGGCCACGCGTTATTAAGATGGGAACACAATTCAGCTATCACGTTCCCACGCCTTGTTAGCTCATAGCCAGGAGTCATTGATCTTGTTGCCTCACAACAATATTTTTACCACTCATGTCACCAGGGGGCCTCCTTACATTTTTCATTTTTAGAGTTAGAATGAAGATGCAATGGCAAGCCTGTAGTGGCCTGACTTTTATTCTTTATGTTTGTGTGATTTGTCTTACTGATATCTGGGCATGTGTGCGTATGTTATGAAGTACGCTGCTTTTCAGAGGAAGCAGGGTATAATCAGTCAAATCAGTTGTGACTCACACAGTGCACACCAGGTGCCAAAGGTCTCTGCTAACAAAAGTTTCCATAGTGCTGACTTTCAGGTGAATCAGTTTTATGGTATTATGATGAAATGATTTCTTATATGGCAAAGAACATATACAGGAAATAGTCAGGTTAAGTAAATCTATTTATAAGCACATTTAACAACACAGGTTGACCAAAGTGCTGTAGGAGAGGGTATTCAGACATACCATGTCTTAGCAATGTTTGTCATTTCCTCCTGAGATCCCAAGGCATTCTCTGGCCGAATCATTTGTGTAATCCCTCTAAAGAGTTTCCTGAAAAATCTCTATGTTGCTAGAAAGCCTTCAAAGCAGATGCCTGAAACAACTCAGCTGTGAAGTAATTCCTTCTTAACAGGATTTTCATGAGAAATGTCAAATTTGGGTCTTTTGTATTTAAGTTTGCCCAAAATCAAGTTGGTAAATTTATAGTTCCGTTAACACAAAATCTTTTTTAACGTTTCCCTGCTCAGTTGCGGTAGAGAGAATGCAACAAAAAGACATTTTTCGCTAAAAGACTGTTCCGTCTCAGATTGGCCTTAAATGCTGTTAATTCCTGGAACAAGGATTGTGCCCTCTAATGTGTAGAGACATGCTATAGAAATAAGGTTCGGTTTTGACAGTGACCGTAAACTTCTTAATAGATTATTTTTTAAAAACCAAAACAAATTAGAAGAAAATTCAAGAAAGTAGAGTGGGCTTAAAAATTTAATATGATACTGATTTTTCCTGCTGTAACTTCTCTGTAAATTACATGCCCCATGTTCTCTTTAACTTACTTTCATATAGCCTGTCTCATATAAACAATTTCCTGTAGTTGCACAAACCCACAGAAAGATACATGAGTTAGAGCCAGAAATCAGCCTTTGCACTCTGTCAAAGAGTATGATCAATAACAAACATTATCTTTCTTGTCAGTGTCCACTAACCCAGTCCACTATATGTAGCACTCATTGTTTTTAAAGACGTGTGTGGTAGAGCAGCAGAGATTAGTCATAGGATAAGTGGAATAAACTAGACATAGACATAGAATA
>VUQG01024289.1:1464-15317 GCA_015106755.1 Etia nguti | reverse complement strand
TACACTTCCTCAGACCTGGTCTCAACCATCGGACTCCAGCAGGCTCCACCCTGAAAGGAGGAGGGGGGTCAGACCAGCACAGTCTCTTTCAGCATGCACACATGGACATAACAGATATTTTCAAGGAATGTAAGTTGTTCTTTAATATAAACTTAAATTTAAAATGTTAAACATGAATAATTTAGAAAATAAAAAACATCTGAACTGTTACAAAATAAAAATTTCATACCAGTTCAGTCTGTTTTATTATGTACAAATGGCCATAACTCTGTTGATTTTTAAAAATATATATATTAATAACCAGTTTTTTCCAAGTTTGTCCCCTATTATCCAACAACAAAATTCACATGTAGAAGGGCTTCAAATCACTTTCTCTATTTTTAAGTGAAGAATAGCAACAACAGTTTTTCTTGTCATGTTCAGAGTGCATAACAAATGAACCAATTAAGTGTAATCTGAATGTATAGACTAGACATAATGAGCCAGCTTTATTGTATACTAGAGATGTATAAAGCAGCCGGTATTTATATTTGTTGAGGGGGGAAAAGTATTTGGAGAGTAAAGTATTTGTGAACATTATGAACCCCCCACCACCCATCCTTGTTGGAGGACACTGAACAGACAGGCAAACTGACTTGCAGAGGCAGAACAAGGCTGTGATGATGAATTGGTTGTGGTGGTGGGTTGGTGCTTGTGGGGGGGGTGGCAGACGGTACCAGGAGAGGATGCTTTAAGTGCATGTGATTATGCATAGCAGATGTTGACAGATGTTTGATATATCTGCGTCTGCTGATTTGACTTTTGCACACATTACATATCACTTTGGTTTTATCTGCAGCACTGACTGTAAAATGCTTCCACACAGAACTTGAGTTTTTTGGCTGGTGGAGGACCAAGAGATGGCTCAGCAGCAGCAACACTCTTTTCTATTTGGTTGCCCAAATCCATGTGGGGAGTTTCAGCTAAGTTAACGAGTGACGGGAAGCTATGCTAAGGTTAACTTACTAGCCTATAGTCTACAACTTGCTGTCCGCAAAAGACAGAGTAACTTAAACGTACCATATAACTCCCACAAGTGCATACAATTCGACACAACTACACAAGCATCGTTTTAACCTTTTAAACCGAACTTTAACGTTACTCTGTCAACAGCCTATTGTCTAAATTACCGAGCTAACAGAGCTACATAAACAGAACGAACATGAGAGCACCGACTGCAGACGTTGTTAATGCAGCGTAATGAAATAATCTCCCGATCTTCGCGAAAGTTATAAACTGCCTCCAGAACCCACTTAAGGTACAACAAAAATCTATTCAACAAAAATAGTGATGCAGTTCAGTCTTTTATCGCTCAGCCGAGCCTTCTCTGTTGCTGTGTGGAGCAGCTGGTGTCAGTCACCTCTTTCACACGTCACTCACTCATCCAGTCATGCACTGCGGTCTCATAAGGAAACTCAGCTTTTTGATATAAAGTTTTCCCTTATTCCCGAATACAAATATTTTTTTAAGTATTTGTTCGAAATAAATATTGGTAAAAAAACCCCAAAAAAAACCCACGTTATTTGTGCCTTTCCGAATGCCGTATTCGGGTTCGGCTCCACCCCTACTGTATACTCATCATTTTTAGTTTCTTAACAGCTTATTGAATTTGGGGCTATCAAAGAGGGACATGGTGTAAAACACCCTGGACAGATTACCACACATGCATAGAACTAACACAGAGTCACACTATCACATCCACACCTACAGTCAAGACTATTCCATCGTCCCGTCTGTGGCTGCACCAGGCCTCTCCATACCTGAGAGTTTCCCATCTCCGCTGCTTCAGCTGCTTCACTCCTCCCTCTCCTGGATGGTTGTACCTCAGGTCCAGCTCTCTCAGATGAGAAGGATTGGCGCTAAAAGCTAAGGCTAGAGAAATACAGCCTTCCTCTCTGATCAGACAGCCTGACAGTCTGCAGACAACATCAGAAGACAGACACTTTTAGGGCACTAATCTAACACTGGTGTGTTTTAACAGTCTAATTGTAAACTATCCATATCAGGTTTTTGTCACTCAAAATTCACTGTGGTTCACATTTTTTGTCTTTTATTTGCATTTTCTGTACGTGCAACATATTCATGCTGAATGAGCAATAAATATCCCTGTCAAAATTTAAGATTAGTTCACAATAATGCAAAAAAGGAAAACAAAACAAAACACAGGAGGTAATGTATGTAGCTAAATTACAGTAAGTCCTGTTCTTTGCTTTTGTTTTTTGGTTTTGTAGTGTGGCTTGTAGCATAAGTAACTACATGAATGCAGCCACAAAGGTCGCAAAGAGAAACAAGGTTTTGTTTTTGTTTTGTTTTTTTAAAAGAGATAAGTTAATAGATTCACAGTTTCTTTTTGGCATTTTTCCTTGTGCTAAGGAGAATAACACATTCACTTAAAATGGACGATATTCAAGTTTCAAGTATTTTAAAAAAAATAGTATCATTAGTGTTTAGATCAGCTGCTTTTGTTATGCAGTTTTGTCTGCCACTAGCTACTGGGTCTCTCTCAAAAAATTAAGCCTTGAATCTTCAGCTAAAATTGGAAGTACATATCAGTATTGAATTCCCCAGATGTTACTATTAATTTAAGCCAGTTAGATTACATCAAGGACTGTACAATAACTGGGGGAAAAAAACAAAACAAAAAAACAGAACCTCTCCTCATGTCTTATTGTTCAAGGATGGAAAAAAAAGTTAATATAAGTAAGACCAGATAAGATATTGTAAAATAAATGGCTTTTATTTAAACAAGCTAAAGAATTGTTACCGGAGAGTGTTGAGTTTGCAGTGCAGACTCTTTAATCCAGAAGACAGGATCTTCACACCTGAATCCTTCAGGTTGTTGTTACTCAGGTCCAGTTCTCTCAATCTAGAGGATTGGGAGCTGAGAACTGAAGACAGAACTCTACAGCTTCTCTCTGAGATGTTACAGGCACATAGTCTGAAGAGACAGTAATGACAAGCTCTGAAATGGTTTGCATCATCCTTATCTGATAGACACTTCGGAATTCATATTAACAACTGCATGTCCTTATCAGCGCTTCTTGAGGACTCCTTGAACCCGTTATGTAATAATTACATCTGCCAGGGAGGTTATGGTTTTGGTAGTGTTTGTGTGCATGCATGCATTCATGTCATTTTGTCTGTAAACATGATGGGTCGAAAACATTTGAATCAATTCCAATAAAACTTTGCAGGGGTATAATGTGCGGCCATATTAACAGCCACCAAGGTTTTCAAGATCAACTTAATGATTTATTGGTTGAAATTGACAAAAAGTAATATAACTAAGAAACTATGATTCTTATAGGTCTAGTGTGTATTATCAACATATAGAAATTTCCATATAAATTTTCAAAATATCACATCACATTTGACCTTTGACCTCTCCTTCAAGATCAATAAATTGATCTGAATGTCAAGGTGATAATAGAGCTGTATAGCTATTTTAAACAATATTGTATTGAAAACATATTGGTATTTAGAAAATGATATATATGGGGATTTCAAATATTCCGTAACTTTACATCTCTGACCTTTTCTTCAAGAACATGTTTTTGGGTCAGTCCATATGCAGGTAATATCAAATCATCTGAAAGTTTTATTATTTTTAACTGAAATCTGAATTTTGAATATCATGTCTCTAAGACCATCTAGTCTCATTTCCTTCATTTAAGAAACATTGCAAAAATCAAATCTTTACTGATGCACAGTAATATGGAGCTTTTTGTAGTCACTACTATAATTTTCTCCTGTCTCAATTTTGGCTCTCTCAGTCCTCCTTAGCCTGGCTTCAGTTGGTCCAGAACACAGCACGTATACTGCTTAAAACAGCTAGCTTGTTTCCCTTCACTGGCTTTCAGTGAAATTCAGAATCTGTTTTAAAATTGTATTAATCACATACAGAGCCAGGTTCCTGCCTATATAGCAGAGCTGCTGAGACCTTATTCCAGCAGTCACCTTCTCAGATCGTCCGATTAGTGCACAGGTGTTGAACTCCAGGCCTCGAGGGCCTGTGTCCTGCAGGTTTTAGATGTGTCCTTGATCCAACACAGCTGATTTAAATGGCTAAATTACCTCCTCAACATGTCTTGAAGTTCTCCAAAGGCCTGGTAATGAACTAATCATTTGATTCAGGCGTGTTGACCCAGGGTGATATCTAAACCTGCAGGACACCAGCCCTCGAGGCCTGGAGTTTGACACCCCTGGATTAGTGTCTCACTGTGTAATCGAACATGTACACCTGTGTGGTTTTATCCAAACTGTGAAGAACCTTTATATCTGTGTATTTTGAAAGTGCCACACAAATGAAGTTATTACTATTAAGTGTGATCATTTTCATTTTCATCAGTTTCTAAAGATGGCAGTGTATTTAATGGTAACTTACAGAGCATTATTAGAGGCTTTGGCCACAGTCAACAGACTTAAAAGACCTTCTCCTGAAGCAGAGTATTTCTTCAAGTCAAACTTATCCAGATGTTTTTCTGATGACAATAAAATGAAGACCAGAGCTGACCACTGGGCAGAGGAAAATTTATCTGTGGAGAGACTTCCTGATCTCAGGGACTGTTGAATTTCCTTCATAAGAGAACGATCATTCAGTTCATTCAAACAGTGAAAGAGATTAAAGATTCTTTCCCGACCAGGATTCTCCCCAATCTTCTGCTTGATGTACTGCACTACTTCCTGATTGGTTCGTGAGCTACGTTTTCTTTGTGTCAGCGGGCCTTGTAGGAGAGTCTGATTGGAATGTAGTGAAATACCCAGGAGGAAGCGAAGGAACAAGTCCAGGTGTCCATTTGGACTCTGTAAGGACTTGTCCACAGCACTCTTGTAGAAATGTGCCCCTGTTTGTTGTTCTTCTAGCAGATTGACTCTAGAGTTGATGAAAGTCAGATGAACATGAAGAGCAGCCAGAAACTCCTGAACACTCAGATGGACAAAGCAGAACACCTTGTCCTGGTACAGTCCTCTCTCCTCTTTAAAGATCTGTGTGAACACTCCTGAGTACACTGAGGCTGCTCTGATATTGATGTCACACTCTGTCAGGTCTGATTCATAGAAGATCAGGTTTCCTTTCTGCAGCTGCTCAAAAGCCAGTTTTCCCAGAGACTCAATCATCTTCCTGCTCTCTGGACTCCAGTGTGGATTTGTCTCAGCTCCTCCATCATACTTGACCTTCTTCACTTTGACTTGAATCACCAGGAAGTGGATGTACATCTCAGTCAGAGTCTTAGGCAGCTCTCTCCTCTTTCTGGTTTCCAGCATATCCTCCAGAACTGTAGCAGTGATCCAGCAGAAGACTGGGATGTGACACATAATGTGGAGGCTTCGTGATGTCTTGATGTGGGAGATTACCCTATTGGCTTTTTTCTTATCCTTGTATCGCTTTCGTAAGTACTCCTCCTTATGTGGGTCAGTAAATCCTCTGACCTCTGTCACCATGTCAACACAGTCAGCAGGCATCTGACTGGCTGCTGCAGGTCGTGTGGTTATCCAGAGGTGAGAAGTGGGAAGTAGATCCCCTCTGATGAGGTTTGTCAGCAGCACATCCACTGAGGTGGACTTTCGAGGGTCAGTTAGGATTTTAGTTTTGTGGAAATCCAGAGGAGGTCGACACTCATCCAGACCATCAAAGATGAACACAACCTGGAAGTCTTCAAACCTGCAGATTCCTGCTTCTTTGGTTTCAGTAAAGAAGAGATGAACAAGTTCCACTAAGCTTAACTTTTTCTCTTGTAACACATTCAGCTGCCTGAAAGTGAATGGAAATATGAACTGGATGTCCTGATTGGTTTTGCCTTCAGCCCAGTCCAGAGTAAACTTCTGTGTTAACACTGTTTTCCCAATGCCAGCCACTCCCATTGTCAACACTGTCCTGATCGGTTCAGCTCTTCCAGGTGGGCCTTTAAAGATGTCTTCTTGTCGGATAGTTATTTTTGATCTGTGCCATTTCCTTGATGCTGTTTCAATCTGTCTGACCTCATGTTCATGATTGACCTCTGTAGTCTCTCCCTCTGTGATGTAGAGCTCTGTGTAGATCTGATTCAGAAGGGTTGGATTTCCTGCTTTGGGAATCCCCTCAAACACACACTGGAACTTCTTCTTCAGAGTAGATTTGAATTTGAGCTGACACTTCTCACGTGCTGCTAATAGAAAAAAAAAATACACATAAAATTTTCTGACTATCATGGTTGGTTTATTTAATATAAATTCATAAAAAATTGCTAATTGACTTGCCACATAGTGTTTCCCGGTGCCAAGTGCACTTTTGAATATCCTAATGCTTAAACAACAGGTTCATTATAGATAAACTCTGTTTAGTACAGTCACACCCCAGGTCTCACTGTTATTGCCTACATGATCATTGAAGTCTTCTAGTAGGACAATGTAGATTCTACCTGAGGCATGTTTCAGCACGCCAATACAGCTTTCCAAGAAGGCCATGTGCTCTGACATGGGCAGAACTTTGAGCCATCAGAAACTGAATTTGAATAATTTATATTTGAATTTGCATTGCTAAGATTGAGTCTGATTTGCTCAACATGAATAAAAGTTTCTAAAACTGAATTAGCCTAATTTGAAATCCAGTGTGTTGGTTTGGAGATGATCGTCACTAAATCAAAACAGAATTTTATATTTTGAAAATGAATCAATTTTCTTTGATTCAATAAAAGGATTAGATGTTACAATCCCTGATCCTTTTATTGAATCAAAGAAATTGTATTTTATCCTTTTTTTAAATTTAGCTCTTGAATATGTTCAGTTTCACTTCTCACTTCTCAGTTGCAGTTCTGCCAGCTCTGCAGGCAGTCTGCTGGATGACCTCAATTCTACACCTGCCTCGAGACCCTCCAGACCCCCCAGACCTTCCAAACCCCTGGCAGGCCCCAGTCCGTCAGGATTGGCAATAGGACTTCAGCCAGCATTATTACTAATACTGGCGTTCCACAGGGTTGCGTCCTCAGTCCCATCCTCTACACCCTGTACACCCAGGACTGTGTCGCCTCCAATAGGGATAACACCAAACTGAAGTTCGCGGACGACACTGGAGGGGATGAAGCGGCTTATAGGAGAGAGGTGGCCGGTCTGGTGTCATAGTTGGAGTACAACAACAACCTCACCCTCAACACTGATAAGACAAAAGAGATGATAGCGAACACGAGTAAGAAGAGGAGACCTCACCAGCCACTGTTTATCCAGGGGCTTGAAGTGGAGAGGGTGAGCAGCTTTAGATACCTAGGCGTCTACATCACTGAGGACCTCACCAGGACACTGAACACCACACAGCTGGTCAAGAAGTCTCAGCAGTGGCTGTATTTCCTGAGGAGGCTGAAGAAATTTGATGTCGGCCAAGATCCTCAGCAGCTTCTACAGCTGCACTGTGGAGAGCACACTGGCCAGCTGCATCACTGCATGGTACGGCAGCACTACTGCTATGGACAGCAAATGCCTGCAGAGAGTGAAAACAACTGCGGAGAAGATCACCAGGACCGTGCTGCCCTCTCTGCAGAGGATCTACCATCGCAGAGTCCAGAGGAGAGCTGCCGCCATTCTCAAAGACCTCACACACCCCCAACATGAATCTTGAATCTTAAATTCAGTTTTTGGGGTCATACATCTGGGTCCTCCGAGAAAGCTGCAGAGTAATTGAGCACCAATTAATAGAAATACGCTGTACCAGCAGACCCAGAGTGTTACTGAGCGGACCTACAGCATTTTGAGCTCGAGTGGGACACAGAATAAGTGTTCAGAAGTCATTCATCATGCTCAATGTCCAGCAGATAAACTCTCAGGTTGGTAATAAATGTATTACCTCTATAAGGAAAAGCTTAATATAAACAAATTATAACCAAAACAGTTACTGTTATGATTTGGCTGTTAGCTAAAAACGTCAATTTAGGTTAGTTTGCCCTGGGTTCAGCTTTGACAAACAAATATGATAGTTTGTTTCCAATAGAATTCCAAAGTTGTCAACTTGTACCCTCTCAGAGCCTCGTATGCTTGCAGAGACCCCAACTGTAGAGAAACTACTAAATCATCAGTGCTGCATTACTGGATCGCCTGATATGATTATCACTGAAACAGCAAACTGTGTGGAGGAAAAAAAAAAACAACTTCTAATTCGCCAAACATTTGGCCACAGCTGTAGATTACACTCTCAGTGTTTGTTCACTCATCTTTTTGCAGTTAGAGATAAACAATATCTAATATTTTATTTAAATGGCTGCTTTGTCTTTGAAAAGGTGAAGAATTTTCAAATTCAGTTTTGGAAGCTTTATTTCAAGTTGAGAAATACAGATTCAATCTGAGCAATGCAAATTCAAATAAAAGTTATTCAAATTCATTTTCTGATGGCACAAAGTTCTGCCAGTACTCTGAACTGTTAGTGTGTAAGTTAGAACAATAGTCAGAATCGATTCCTCAACCCAGTGGTTCACGGAAACAACCTTTTCATCCATCAGGGAAAACAACAATATGCAGGAACCAACTGGGATGATATAAATATCCCAACTGCTCCTTTCTTTTCACAGAAGGCAATTCAGGAACAGACCAGACTCCACTTCTCCAGATAAATTTATAGTAATTTAAAAACCAAGTAAGGCACTCCATAAATATTTAAATGGTAACTGACCAAAGACAAATGACAATCGATTAATAGAAAGAAAAAGAAATGCATCATACTCTCACCGTTCAAGCAAACTGCAATGATATAATCATAACAGAAATATTTTTTTCTCACCTAACCGATCAGACGGCCCAGAGGACAAACCTAGCTGACAGGAAACTGTAGGATCAATGGTTCGAAGGTGACTGATCATTATCCTGCAGGCTTTTTCTCCCTTTTTCTTCACGGTGTCAATGAAGTCGCGTGCCTTGTCTGCTCTAGTTTTGTTCATTTCCTGTATCCTTTCTTTCTCCAACTCATTCAAGACATTGTCTGTTATAAGACATTCAAGTAGCTGTGTGAGGTTTTCTGCTGTCACCCTCTCCACAAACTGCGTTCGCATTCTGGCAAGTTCCTTCTCTGTGGAAAGAATGAAACTGATGTGAGGATTTCAATTTTTTTTTTTTTTTTTTCATTTTTTCTTAAAAAAGAAAGATGAAAGAAAGTTGAGTGACCTTGAAATAACAAATTTAATAACAAATTCATCTTATTAGAGTAGTTCAGACAGCATAGATTTCCTAGTTAACTCAATATGAGTAGCCTCTGCAAAATTCCAACCAAAGTTTGTCCACCAGCTCCTACAGATATAAAAATATTCTATGTGTATGTTACTTCTCTCTGAGTACAGAAAATTAGCAAGTTTTAAAATTTTTGAAAAGCATGTAAAGATTGATATGACAGCCATAGGCATATTATATGAGCAGCCTTAATATAAACAGTAAAATACTGACTTGTGATAGAGTCTGCTTGTTTTTAGTTAGTTTGTTCATTTTGTTTTGTTTTTTTATTTGGCTGAAACATAAATTTCCCATTATTTTTTTAATCATCAAATATGTTTGGTTTAATGTTTAATATGTTTTATGGATTAGTCTGTCTTTTACTGTCTGAGCGCTTCTGCTAATGCTTTAATGTCATTTCTGTATATGGAGTTGAAAGCAGAGAGCTCTGTTATGTTCGCTGGAAAAATCCTGTTTGTGTTTCATGTTTGTTTGTCTTACTGATGTCTCGCCAAAAACACTGCTGAGCTCCTACCTGCAGAACGAGCTGCTTGGTTTGATGAATCCATGAGCTGCTGCTTTAAAGCCTTCTCCAGCTTTGCTCCTGGAAAAAAAAAAACAACAACAACACAAACAGAGAAAACACCAGAGATTTTCAACATTCTGCTACTCTTATGTATTTTATTTATACATTAATTCATAATAGAATATATACTGCTGGTACTAAACCGCCACTTATTAAATGATTAGACCTGATCTTACCAAACCGAAAAATATATATTATATTAAATTTTAAGTACATTTTTCTTGGTATTTTGCTAATGAATCTGAACAAAATACAAGTAGCATGTCATCATGTTTTTTGCAAAAAATCAGGCAGGACAAGAAATTTGAATTTGTCAGTTTTAACCACTTTATGTTGCTCATACTCACAGGTGTAACAACTCTGAAGCAAACACAGCACCTCACATTCAGCATCACTGCTGGACACATTTATTTATGCTTGTGCCATAAACTCACATCATCTTCTTCAACTAGGCTACTGCACACCTGACACGGATTCAGCCTTGCTAAAATAAAGACAGCTGTGATGTCTATGGAGAAAGTGAGAGAAGCCCAATAATCACAGGTCTTCATAGAGTGACTGGATGGCGCACTGCATAACAAGCACACTCAGTATTTTCCACAGTCAGCTCATAGTGGGATTATAACATAGTGAACATGACAGTAACTCAGCCATGAAGTGGTAGACCACGTGAAATCACAGAGCAGGTATGTTTCAGCATACCAAAATATTTTGGACAATTTCATCCTCCCAACCTTGTGGGAACAGTTTGGGGATGGCCCGTTCCTGTTCCAACATGTCTTCACACCAGTGCACAAAGCAAGGTCCACAAAGACACAGATGAGCAAGTTTGGTGTGGAAGACCATGACCTGTATAGAGTCCTGAACTCAACCCAACAGAACACCTTTGAGAACTTCTACGAGCAAGTACTTGGTGACAGTGGGAAGGAAAAAGCACTTTTTAACATGAAGTAACCTCCAGCAGAATCAGGCTCAGGGAGGGGAAGTCATCTGCTGTAGGTCCTAATAATGAAACACTTCCAGTAACAGACGCTTTGTGTTGAGATGAAAGCAGTAAAATTACAGCGTTCTAGTTACCCTGTGGTGGACTGCTGACATGTCCAGGACACTTACATGCAACCTTACAGCACAAAGCCATGTTGTTGTTGCTTCAACATGATAATTATTTGTAATTAAGGTTCTAGGACCATCACTGAAACTGACCAATCACTGTGAACATGCTGTGCCAACAAGTCGGCATTCTTTTAATGAGTAAAAGAAAAACAAAGGTTGTACAACTTATTACTGAACGTTTCCGTTGGGACCCCCCTTTTTAATTTTTTTTATGTATTTTTGAGCACATAATGGTTCAAAGGTTGCTGAGCAGAGGTTGAAGAAAAGTCTTTTGTGTTTTGAGCTGTGTGCCGCTTTGTGTCTGCTGATGTGTGACTCAGCAGGTGGTTTCTGTTCAAACAAGTTAGTAAATGTCAAGTGCAGTGGAGCATTCTTCTTGTACTGATATGAATCATTATCTTCAACCAGCTCTTTGTCTGTTTTTCTCTTTCTTTCTCATCTTTATAACCGAAATCATTTGAGCAACAAAGTCTTTATTTAGTAGACGTTGCATCTCTATCTTGAAATAGTTGCAGAGCCCACATTAGTCTTCACGAGTCACAGCAAAAGCAACAAAAATGTCTTCTTCTTCATCTTTTGGCTGCTATCTTTAGGGGTCTTGACAGTGGATCATCAGCCTCCATCTCACCCTATTCCTAGCTCTGTCACCAGTCCTGTCAGTGTCCTCCTCCACTACATATGAACCTCCTCTGAGCTCCTACTCTTCAACATCGTTTGTCCAATATATCCACTATCGCTCCTCTGCACATGTCCAAACCATCTCAGTCTTGCCTCTCTGACTTTGTCTCCAATTCACTCAAGTTGGAAACAGTGATACTAACAAAACGACAGGAGGCCAATGAAAAAATCTGAGCATGTTGTTTTAGTCAGTGCCACTGTGTTCAATCTGTCTCCACATCACAGCAGGTCTCACTTCTGCAAACGTTCCCATTTCACTCGTTCTGCGATTCTTCTGTCAGAAATCCCACAGACACACTCGTCTCCGCCCTGTTTGTGCTCTCGTCTTCACAACTAAATTAAATCAAGTATTGTAAATATAAATATTTTTTTAAAACAAAAAACATTAACTTCCCATCCCAAATTACACTGGTTCATCCAAAATAGAAATCCTGGCGCTTGCATGGATGAAAAATAGTCCCAAAGTGACAGCGACCAGCTTCAGGGTCGACAAGACTGTGTAGTAAAAGGAAGTTTGTGTTTAATATTTGTTTTCTGCTGTCGTGCCTTTGCCGAGATATTGAGTTACTCTTCATCGATTAGAAGAAAAAGATACACTGTATACAATGTGCAAATAGAATTTTCAACGAAAGAACGGGGGGCACTTTGTTTCAAAATAGAGCTCACAAACTCACATGTGGGTCTGCAGCTTATTCTTCTGAGCTAGTTGAAGTGGTAGAAAAGAAATAAAAAGACGAGGACAGAGCTGGAATAACTGTGAAGGCCTTTACACGCCAGACGCGTAAAATCAGTGCGAATATTTCCCGCATTAAAAATATTTTTTCCGACTATTCTTAGTGCAGACGTTCACACCGACCGCGTAATTTCACTGAACGATTTACTTTTACCTTTATTTTTCGAACCAAGCCATTTTCACGATTTTTCGGATCCCCATAAACAGATCTGACCAATCAGACCACTGCATTTGGCAACAAGTGCGCTCATAGTTGAAATCGTGCACCTGTGCTGAATATGCAGTCACATGGAAATGATAATAATTTTTTAAAATCCTATTTTACCTTAAACACACAGCTGAACACCACTCCGGCCCACTTGGCTCTCTGAAATAATTTCTCTGCAGGCGTTTTCACACCTGACGCGTAAAATCCGTGCGATTTTTTCGGGCCTTAAACCTATTGGCTTAAGGCTTGTCAAAAAATAAATAAATAAAAATAAAAATAAAAACATTCAATTCCTTCTTTTGATCTTTTTTAATTTTGCAAGAGATGTCATGAGGCGACGTGGAAACCAGGCGCAGCTTCAGGATTTCGGTCACGGTAAATTTGGGCGGGGAATTCAATTTCACAAAAAATTTGCCTCTGAACTGTGACGCGTTTGTTTAGGTTCAAACAAAAATTTCTGTAAAAGTGAAGTGGGCTGGTCAGAATATGTCTGTGATTTTATTTTATTTTTTTAAATACTTTCTTTAGCTAAACTGTAGACGGGCAAAAAGTGACTTCCGATGTGTTTTTATGTCTAATGTCTTTACTTCTGTTACTAAATAGACTGTAATGAACATGATTGACGAAAGGGTTATATAAAATGAAGAAATTACCTGTTTTACAAGTATCTTTGTGGCTCTGCGTTATTGTACCACACCACTTAAAGTATGCTCATAGAACTCTGATCTTATTTTTGGGAATTCAGCTTCCCTCCCGGGCCGATCTGTCAGCACATTTTTAATATCTAAAAATGTGCTTTATTTAACATTTTTAATATCAAAAATAAATTTTACCCGTAGATAAAAAGAAAAAGTCAGTTTCCCAAAAACTAACTGCAGCTTTTGCAACAGGAATGTTCTTTCTGGCTCGTTTTTTGGCAAATACTGGAAATAATTTTTTTTTTTTTTTTGGCACAGCACCGTCATACTGAGTGTATTGACCGGGAGGAGGTGGTCAGGGTTTCAATCACGTTTGCTGGGCTGTTGCTATTTATAGTTGAACTATTTTGTATGAAGGATTTGTATGAAGATGAACGGTTTTTAGTATTATCCAAACAGTGCGCATCTCCACAAGTTTGTGTGTTCTGTTCGTTCGTTTGCTTTAATAGGCAGAAGGAAGGGAGTGAAACCCACACACCCCCACAAACAGAAACCACCTTAGTAACCGGCAACGGTCACGGCCCACTCTATCGAATGTGTCCCACTTCAGGGTGCACCGTCTCTGTATGATACATCTTTCATCATTTCTTTTGTGGCTTTTTTTTTTTTTTTTTTTTTTTTTCCGCAAATTTTCAG
>VUQG01024287.1:43810-56555 GCA_015106755.1 Etia nguti | reverse complement strand
GTGTTTGTGCCAGAAGAGCATGCCAAGAGCCTGGACACACACACACACACAGATATACATATTTAGTATACACATTCAGTAATGCACATACACTCTTATATTGTACATATATCTATTCATATAATTCTCAGATTCCCATTCTTATATTTTGCTTTGTTCCTGTTTTTTGTATTTTGCACACCTCTGTTGCTTGTGAAACTTGCACACAAGAATTTCACTCGCATGTGCTGTACCAGTGTACCTGCACATGTGATGTGACAATAAAAGTGATTTGATTTGATTTGATTTAATTAACTCAGATTAAATCAATAACAAAGAAACTCAGATGTTCTAAAGTAATGGCAAGAAACTACAGTAAGAAACTGAATCTTCATTACGTGTACATCAAAACCATTACGTTAATGTTGAGTTCCTATGAGCTTAAAGCAGTCTGGCTATTCTCCTCTGACCTCTGACATCAACAAGACACTTTCACCCAAAGACCTGGATATTTTGTGTTTCTCAGACCTTTCTCTGTAAACCCTCAAGTTGGTTGTGTCAGAAAATCCCAGTAGATCAGCAGTTTCTGAAATGCTCAGACCAGTCCGTCTGGCACCAACAACCATGCCACGTTCAACCTCACTTAAATCCCTTTTTTCCCCATTCTGATGCTTACTTTGAACTTCAGCAGGCCATGCATAAATGCACTGAGCTGCTGTGAGATGACTGGGTGAATAGATACTGTGGTTAACAAGTTGAACACATGTACCTAACAAAGTGGCTGATGAATGTATAATAAGATGTGCAGAACCGCTTAACTGATTACATTTAACCAAGGTTTATCAACTTGAACATAATACCAATCCCTGGGTTTTATTCTTTCTGTTTTTATTTTTTGTTGGTTTCTTAGGTTTATTAACTAAAACATAATCAAAATCTTTGTTTTGTTTTATTTTTTCCCAGGAAGTGCCTTGGTGGATCAGAAATTTCAGGTGGGGGGTTTCCTTGTTGCTTTGAAATTGTCTTTTCAAGAAAGCTGTGAATCCCTCTGAGACTTTAACTGCAAACATATTTCATCAAGTTGAATTTGACATTGAAATGACTTGTTCTTTGTGTTTTAGCCCTGTACTCTTGTTTCTCTTTGTTTCAAGATATAAAATTGTCTGAAAAGCTTTTTCTTTTATTGCTTTCGTTCCAGTAAAGCTGAACTTGAGCTTTGCCTGGGGATCAAGAGCCTAGAGCCATGGACTCAAGATAAAAATGATTCTCTGACGAGGAGTTATCTAAAGCACTCTTTAACATCGGTCAGCTAAAAATAAGAAATAACAGTTCTTCTGAAGTTAAATGTTCAACTTCACAGGGCACAAACTGATTTATTACCACCTCTAAAATTTTGGGATACTGTGTTTTAAATGCAAGCTTTTATTATCTACTTCAATTAATGTTTTTAGAATAGAATAGCTCTTTATTTTCATTGCAGATGTACAACAAAATTATTATTTTAACGTCCTATGTAAAGCTGCCATGCTTTGAAAGAATAGGACCTTTTAGGATCTTTCGTTTATGCCAATATGCATGGACTGTGAGGAAATGAGTGAGACATTTTACTATTTCATGAAAAACAGCTCATTTTCAATTTGATGGCAGAAAGACGTCTCAAAAGTTGGGATGTGGGCAACCAAAGACAGGAAATGTAAGTTGTGGCAGAAAAAAAACAGCTGAAGATTTTGCATCTAATTTGGTTAATAAGCAACAGGCCAATATCATGGTTCGATATAAAAAGACCATCTTAGAGAGTTTATCAGAAGTAAAGATGGGCAGAGGTTCACCAACCTGCAAAAAGATTGTGTCTATACATTGTGGAATGATTTCAGAAGAATGTTCTCTGACATAAAACGGAAGACACAGGCACAATTCTGTCATACAAATCAATCCACGGGCTCAGGGACACTCCCAGGAATAACTGTCTCTAAACACAGTTCACTGTGCCATCCACAAATATAAAAAGAAGAAGCCATATGTGAACATGATCCAGGAAGTCTGCCATCTTCTCTTGGCCAAAGATCATTGGACTGAGAAAAAGTGGAAAACTGTTCTGTGGTCAGTCAAATCAAAATGTGAAATTCTTTCTGGAAAACATGGATGTTGCTTTTCCTAAAGAGGAGAGGGACTGTCTGCCTTGTTCAGCGGACCAAATTCAAAGGCCTGCATCTCAGATAGTATGAGGGTGCATTAATCCCTATAGAAATGCATCATTAATGCTCAAAAGTGTATACAGGATCAAAGAAGCATATGCTCATAACTCAATGATGTCTTTTTTCAGAGAAGGTGTTTCATATTTCAGCTAAA
This sequence comes from Etia nguti, assembly GCA_015106755.1. Taxonomy (NCBI): domain Eukaryota; kingdom Metazoa; phylum Chordata; class Actinopteri; order Cichliformes; family Cichlidae; genus Etia; species Etia nguti. Next base: position 54,227 of record VUQG01024287.1, on the reverse strand, counting down.
CAATGCTACACCTGACTTAGTAGTAGAGAAGTCTGGGTGCTGACCTGGCCTGCATATAGTCCACTCATTTCACCAACTGGATAAAATATGAGTTTAGAAAATCTGCACATCATTTTACACTGAGTCCCAACTTTTTGCACCTTTTTGGGTCATAGATACTCTGAAAAGCCACTACTCAGATTTAAAAGTCAGCATCACATCACCCCATTCCTGACCTCTCTCCACCAGCTCCATGTGTTTGATTTTGAGACTCTGCTAATCACCTTTAAAGCATGCTTGGATCTGGCTTCAAGATAAATAGAAAAACTGTTGACACCACATGAACCACCAACCTTAAATCCTCAGGCTTGACTCTGGAATGACCCTCCAGAGGAGATAAGCCTCTCAGAATCAGTGAATTCCTTCCAAAATCACTTCTGAATTCATATTTTTATGTGATGCAGAGCATTTATTGGTTTTGTCCTCTTGTTTATTGTTACTGTACTGTTATTATCGCTTTTATTATTTTTGGTATTTGTTATTTACCAAATTGTGCTTTGCCTTGTGCATTCCTTTTTCTTTTTTTAAAACTCTTTCTCAACTTTTCCTTATCTTGTTTTCTTTGGCTTTAATATTTGGCTTTTTGTTTGAATTTACTTTATGATTATTCTCCTTTTTACTTATCTGCCAAAGTGCATTGCAAACTATGTTTTGAAAGGCGTATGTATAGATTTGTATACATAACCCTTTATTTTTTAACTTTCCCTAAAATATTGAGTGCAGGCTGTGTTTCATTCACGCATATTTTTGTCTCTCAAATATAAGCTCTACAGTGAAGAACTGCCAAAGACTCATGAGAATAAGAAACTATGCAAGTTATTGTGGGGATCTTCTTTGTACCGAGCACCAGATGCCTGCAGGAAGGATGTGTGCGCTCTGGCCAAATCAAATACCCGAGAAACACCTCTAACACGTGCCATGCACTGCTTCAGAAAATACTGCAAAGAGAGTGTGAGAGAAGAGAAATATGAAAAATGATACATTTGTCATTTTACAGTGGAATACCAGCAGAGCAGATTCATTTTTAAACTTCAGCGAGATGATAAATTTCAATCTTTGTGAGTGAAGGAGGCTTTGCAACAGTCATATCACTACCTCAAGGTGAAAGAATACTGAGTGACTGCTTCATAGTTAATATTTTTCATCTGAACAAAATCGTATATTTCATGCTGTGATTTTTTTTTAACCTTTTAAATAACTGTTTTTATGCCCACCTTCGTCACAAGAACCATGAATATGTCTTCATTTCTCACTCCTTCTTGGCTCATAGTAACAAAAAAGTCCCACTGTTTTATGCTGTTTATTATTTATGATTTCAGCTTACGGGTTTTTTTATGGCTCAAGTTCAATTACTGGTTGTTATCACAACTTTGTTTTCAAAAAAGTACAATGTAATAAAGACAGAATTTAAACTGGAAATTGTTTAAATCTTACATGTAATAAAATAAGAGTACAAATGCAACAGATGTTTAAACTGAATGATTTGAATATTTGTATTTTTTTTAAAAAAAAGCAACCTCACTTTGAAGCTGATACCAGCAACGTGTTTCAAAATCATGGGAGATGGGCATGTTTACCAGTATTTTACATCATCTCTTCTTTTAATAAGACCAGGATGTGGTGTAGTGTGCAAAGAAAATGTTTTCCCATTTTTGTTCTATATAGGACTAATCTTCCTTTCATAAAGCAGCAAATGTTCTCAATGTGTGACCGACCTGAACTTAGTTTCATACTTCAAAGCAACGCTGTTTTTAAGCAGGTCGACTGTGATTTTGCTTAGTGTTTCTGAACAAAATAAGGCAGTCACTGAAAAAATGCCATCTGCATATCATGTTATGTTATGTTACTTCTGAGCCTGCCTCATTTGGCAATAATCGGGCCTCCACAGAGGTGCAAGTTACCCATGCTAAGTGCACTAATGCACCCCCATACCCCATACCAATTTTCAGCAAATAACAGGACAATATTTCACTTGGCCTCAGTCCTTCACATATAAGCGCAGGCCCAGAGAAGTTTATGAGTTTTGTTTATATATTCGAAATTACATTTATGAAACAAGAAACCGTCCACTGACAACGGCTTTCAGAAAAATTTCTCAGCTGATATATTGATTGTGTCTGTTTATGAGTATAAGGTGATTCAGTATTTCTTTAGGACCTTGTCCTTTGCATGCACTTTTGTTCTGATTCTTTTAATCTGTCAATGATACCACGTACTACGGATGATGAAAACCTTTTTAAGCTTGTCCATGCAGTCTTTCACAGAGTGTAAACTGCTTGCGTGTTTACTTCTGAAGGACTCTCTAGAAGGTTCTTTTTTATACCCCAAAAGAAGTTGGTACTGACTTTTAATTTCTTTCTTTCTTTATTCATTTATTTGCCTTTGTATCAAATGTTTTAAAATGTCTTGCTTGCTTGCATCAAATTTAAAATGACCATATATTCTCCCCTAAAAACCCCATAACAAAATAACATTTCCTACTTTCAGCGTTTCCTATGCTTTGTTTTTACTTATTTCAAGCAAAATTAAGATTTAGATGATTTATAAGTGACTGCATTCTGCTTTTCTTTACCTTTTGCACAGCATCCCAACTTTTTGCCAATGAAGGATTGATGGAAGCTATGTTGCCAGTTGGGCACGTGAAGATGCAGTCGACTTTTTACTTTATTAGTAAAAACAAAAAGAGAATACCCATGAATCTTTTACCCAGGCCCTCTAAAATGGAGTAACCCTCATCAGAGAAAAACTACCAAAAATCTGAGGCCTGGTTACATATGAACTTTAAAACTGTGTTTATTTGAATCGATTATTTTGGAAACTTGAAAAAAATGTATATGCCATTTTTCTAGCTGTTTTATTTAGTAACTTTTAAATGTTTACCTTTTAGGGGGAATCATTGCAATATTGTATTCATTCAACTGAGAAGGAAAACTAGGCTATTCGCCAGGTCACAGCGGCGGCTCGGGGAACTGCATGAAATGGAAAGAGGAGGAGAGAGGAAGTTCTCCAAAACTTTTTTCTCCTCAAAGGATTCTGGAAAAGCTCCGTTACATTTTCAGGGGAAGGGGATACGACGAGAAGAAGAAAAAACGCTGGGGAAAAAAAAAAGTCAGATAACGGTGTCAAAAAGTTAATGACTTCTTCTGTTTTTGTCTCTTTACATGAAAGCCGTGGAAAAAGGACGCGCGTGTTTTTGCTTTTGTTCCTTGCATTTTGTTCCTTCCCAGACTGTGAGGACTTACACCATCAGAGGCGATGAGATGTGAGTGAGCTATGCCTTGTGGAAATGGACAGACTTTATCCAAGCGAAAACATGGCGTCTGCCTCCCGAGGTTTAGTTTCTTTTCCAGTCTGCTTGTGGCGCTCTGCTGCTTGGAGGTATGGGGCTCCGCGGCGCAGGCGGACGGCGGCAAGAGCTGCAGTCCCTGTCCCGTTAACTGCAGCTGTGCACTGGGGCCCCAGCAGTCCTGCGTCGTCAACTGCTCCAACATCGGGTTGGAAAGGGCCCCTGCGGCGGAAGAGATCCCGCTGGCCACCAATGTGTTGTAAGTAAAGAACCCAAACAGGCTGCACGGGATATGAATGCAAAGTGGAGAGTTTTTCACTCAGTTTGACCAAACTTTAGAGATAATCATCACCTTGGAAAACAAGTGTAACACACGTAAAAATGTAATTCATCTGGGGTTCTTGTTTATCAGCCCACTTGTTATATCCTCATTATTCCAAACACCTAATATGACGCAATTTTTTGGATTTGTTTATGTTGCTGTTCTGTAGTAATTAAAAGTGTCAAATGTTTAATCAATTAGATCAGCTGATTGGAAAATGGTCAGACTTAATCGTGAGAGCCGCTTGTGAATCAAACGAGCAAAAAAGCTTTTAAAATGTGAGCGTTTGAGTCTCTTCTGCATTTGAACTGAGTGGAAATTTGTCATTTTTTTTGTTTTGGGCTGTTGGTGGAACAAATCCTGTTAACTACCGCTTTTGGCTGGAGGTTTCTGTTTGTTTGTTTGTTATCCCCCTTGGTACTTCATGAGAATATTTATGGTATTAGCATTTGTAATTATCCAAGTAATCGATACAGTAATTAGCAGATTAAACATGAATAAATTGTGGCGTCGTGAACGTATAAGCGCTCTGACAGATGTGGAGATTTGATTAAGTTGGCTTTGATGGTCTGCAGGGTGCACCAGTGTAGTTAAAAAACAAACAAACCCAAAAGTGATTGAAAAATAAATACTATTTGGAGACAATCAGACAATAATGAGAATAATAATAATAATAATATTTAATATAATTTTAGGTTACTTTTTTTGTCAAAAAAAGGACGGCTGGTGACTGTGTGTGTGTGTGTGTGTGTGTGTGTGTGCGCGCGAGCATCTTTTTTTACGTCGTTTGTTGGTATTAAGAAGTTGGTGACCAGAAACCGAAGGTGGAGCAGATCAGACTTCAGCCTCTGGTGTAGCTGCAGCAGAACATTCTGTTCTGTGCGATGGAAGCCATATGTTATTCATTATTTATTTTTACTGAAACTACCTCTCTTTACAATATTTAACTTAAGACTTTACTATAAATACCAGGCACATAATCAGTGCACACTGTTTTGGGCAGGTCTTGCTTGAGGACACAAAATGAGCATTATAATTTTGTTTACACAGAGTTTTATAAGTAAATAAAACTCTGCGGGTACACTGGTTGTATTTGTTGTATAGAGGGCTTCTACTTTCAACCGGATTCCCTATTATCACCTGACCTTTAGTGGTAGTGTTTGCATAAAAGAAGAAAAGTGGCTTGTTAAGAGACAGATAAATTAGAGACAGACTCTTCCGCACTGTCTGTCTCTGATTTATCTGAATGTTAATGTCTCATGTTGGAATTTGTTGAAGCATTAATTGCATCAAAGTAGATAAACCTCCTTAGCCCTACTGTACCAGCGGAAGTTATACATAAAGGCGACTGGCTGTGAACTTAACTGTCCTTCCTAATTTAGCTACTTGTGTCCTACTCAATAGGGAGACACATGTGGCTGATATCAAATATTTTACTCCTAGTTAAATCTGATTTCACAGAAGGATGAGACATTCAGCTAAGATCAGCTGGAGAACTTAGTAGTGTTCATTTAACAATGCTGCAGGCTGGACTTTAAAGAATAGAGAAGGTCATTTACTTGCAGCGATTTCTGAATAATGGCCTTTGGTCTGTCTGAGGCAGAGAGATGACAGTTCAGGTCTGGATTGTTAGCCCTCTTAAAATCATCCTTGTCCTTTTAACATCTTTTAGTAGATGCAGAGAAGAGTCAGTAAGGCTACTGTGAATCTTACAGCACGCAGAGCAGGTCTTATAGGTCTTTTTTATATTTGTAATAAATAGCTTTTTTATTTAAGAGACTATTACCAGAATTAAAAATGTGGCCATGGAGCAGATAACCACCACAAAAATGAATAGGCAGGGAATGATTTGTCTGTCTTAAAGTGGTGTCAGGCTAGTTTATTGTCCCTGTTGTATGTGAATTTGATACCTTGGAGGAGCCGACTACGGACTTGAGCTTGAATAGATGTGAACTCAGCGCTCACAGTAAATGGCTGTCCTTTAGTCACCCACAAGAAGCGATGCTGTAAATGATTAATAGATAACAGAGCGAGCGTGTTTTTATTTATATATTTTACTGTTTAGTAATCTTGTCCTTAGTCCTGTTCGCATAACTGTGCATCCACTTTTCAGTCAGTGCACATTTATTAACATTATTTAGCTGTGGGAAAACTGGATAGGACCCAGTGTAATGCTGTAGTGTCTAACCATGAAATTTAATTTAACTGTGGCTGGCTTTAGAGAGCATTCACAACTTCACTGCTTCGTGAGAGAGAGATGCAGGAAAAGTATCTGTGATCAAGCTATAGGCATAGGGATGCTACTGTGAGCACATGCTGTAGGTCTAAATGGATTTTGTGCCTTTTCCCTATTTAATTTCTACTTTTCTTTCAGTAAAAATACCACATTTCCATTTGAAGAAATTGCTAGCAAAGAGCTTTTTTGCCACCAATTCTTTTCTCCTTGCCTTCTCCAGTCCTTTCTAATGTGTCACATTACTGCAAAATAACTGAAGCAAGAATACGTCAGCTACACCGAGACTTTTAATAAAACTAATTTCACATCCATTAAACACCAGCTCTTCTCCTTTTGTCCATGCCCCTATGTGGCCCCAAATCTAAATGTTCTAGACACACCCTTGGTGGAAAAAAAAACCCAAACATCCAGTGGCTGTGAAATATTTTAACATACTGCAGAGTGCAGTTGGAGAAAAGCATTCCCGTTACACATGAGTCCATCTGCTCCAACCCACACACATAATAAAATCTCTTAACACTTCATATGGAAACTTTTGCTGTTCTGGGACATACTTGTAAAATGAAACTCAGTTTTTTTAAGTGCAGTTGTTTTGTTTGAATATTCTTGGGATGCACATCATCACAGTGCTGTACAAGTCCCGGGACATAAGACAGAGAACGTGAACTAGAAATGTTTTCAGTGCTGTAAGTTTGTGTGTGTGTGTGTGTGTGTGTGTTGTTTCTGTAAATAGCTTTATCAGATAGTAATATAAACTTGCCTTTATTAAAAAACAAACAAACAAACAAACTGTAGTTTTTAATAGTGTTTATAAAAACAAATAGTGTTACAGACACACGAGAGAAGACTAACATTGGGCGCTTTTGACCATACACTGTGTGGGTATGCAATACTTTTTGTTTTAAGACATCGTTAGATCATACTTGCACTCTAGTAAGCACAAAATACTTTCCGTTAACTTTGCTTTTCAGTTTTAGCTGCAATAAATGCTGTGCACTGATGTTTGTAGCTATAGCTGTAGGCTCCACGCACTGGCATTATCATCGAAGAATGGTACCACAGAGTACAGCAAACAAAGAATGTAGTTATTATTCAGGCCATGTAACATGTAAAGTAGCTCTTCAGTTCTTCAGCATCGTTACAGACTGTGTCTTAGGCAGTAGCATAGTTTGTTTGAAATTTAAACACACTTGTGGTCATGCATACCTTCTCCTATCTCTTCTGCCAAGGAGGATTTTGTGGTGTTGCCATGACAGCAAGATGCACATACACACACAGACCTACTGCAGGCAGGCCGATATGTTTTTGAAACTGTTTTATTTTCTGGTTGTGTTGGCTGTGTATAGGTCTTGGGGCTTCAAGACAGCTTTTGAACAGGTGATACTATAAAATCAAAAATTCTGTCACTGTCTCCTGCATTCCCTTTCTGCCCTCATCTCCAGATCCAAAGGTGGTTATCAGTCTTACAACCACCTACTTCCACACACACACACACACACACACACACACACACTGGGTGACTTTAATAAAGTGGGATAGATTGAATGTACTGACCATATGCAGGGGAGATTTTGTTGTGTTACCATGGCAAAAGTAACTGATGACATCACTCACAGAAGTGCAGACATTCCAGGCAGTTATAAATAAGAGAATGAGGAAAGAACCAGGGAGAGAAGAAGAGGCAGCTCCCATCCTTCCTTTCACTGTGTATGCCTGCCCATGCCTTTAGGAAGAAAAAAAAATTCCTCAGAATAAAGGTTGCTTAACTCAAAGAAATGTATGATGGGTGCCAAATCCTTAACGATTCTTAAATTGGCGAATGAAATTATCAGCGCTCGCTATTAATGATACCTTACTTTTAATGTTTCATAGCAGCAGAAAGAAACAAGTCTGTAGCCTGTCTCAGCCTTCATGCACTCAGTACTTTTCAACCAGGGGTGCCAGAAATGTCTCAGTTTATCATAACATAGTTGAGTGGCGGTAGGCTGGAGAGGAAAGTCATGTATCTGATTTCTTAGGGTGTTTTCTCAATTGTAAGTTTGCAGTGTGTTCAGGTATGTTATATCGCTATGCACAGATTTTTTTTAATATTATGGTTATCTAACCCCAGGTCTGTTTGGAAGAGTTGGACTTATACTACCAATCAGAATCGAAAGCTTGTGAACAAACAAAACAAAATCATAATTTAACATAAAAAATGCTTCTTGGTACCATCTGACTCATCGATCTTTTATCTCACATCTGAATAACATGAGTTTTACGAATGGGAAAGATTGTGTGGAGAGTCATATGTGCACCCAAAACAAAAGAGCAATAGGAAAGTCTGCATAGTAAAAGTAGCTGTAAAAACTGTATCAGTGTGATTTTGTGAATAGGCTAGCATTTTTATGTACCTTTGAGCGGTCAGTAAGACTAGAAAAGTGCTTTTACAGTACATAGTTACCCACCCACACACACGCACACTTTATTGCATCAGGGACAATTGAAGTTCCTTTTACTCCAAGGACACTTTGACATGCAGGATTGAAGAGCTCAAGATCAAACCACTAAACTTTTGATTATTAAACGACCCGCTCTGTCTCCTAAGCCGACATTTTACTCTATACGACTTCAATTCAAGTCACCTCAGTTGTTGATCAATGAAGCACCAATTCCCAAGAGCAGTCACCTCAAAGCGCTTTATTTCACAAGGTAAATACAATAATACAAATGTCCTGTGGATGATAATGAAAGTGTACTTGAGGAGGAAATGTTACTGCACAGACTGACTGCAACTAATCAAGAAGCACCTTAAAACGTTAGTTAGTTTCTACCGCTGCAGGCCTTTTTTCTCTCACAAGTTCCCACCAAAATACACTGCTCTGTCATACTCAAAGGCTTATTTATACACATGTGGGCATCGTTCACTGCAATTTATCCAGCAAAACTTCGGCCAGATGTGTTGTGTTCACAGACAAAAAAAAACCTGAAAAAGAATGCACACATGCAGACTAGGAAGTAACAGCGTAACACAAAGAACACAATACGGTTTTTACTTAATAGTCACAATTTTCTTCTTTTGAGAAGATATAAGTTGTTCTTAATTTTTAAATAGTTTGCAGTCATAAATAAATTCTATATTCCATTACACTACTCATAAATCAAGTTAATTGAGATAACTATTTTAACAGCAGTTTCATACCACAAACTGTTTCCTGAAAGAGTTCATTTTAAGCTTTAAAATCCCTAAAAACAAGTAAATGAGATGTTCCGTCACATCAGTCACACCGATCATGGTTGTTAAGGGGCGATCGTGGCTCAAGAGTTGGGCAAGACACTTCACCCGTTGCCTACTGGTGGTGGTCAGAGGGCCCGGTGGCGCCAGTGTCCGGCAGCCTCGCCTCTGTCAGTGCGCCCCAGGGCAGCTGTGGCTACAATGTAGCTTGCCATCACCAGTGTGTGAATGTGTGTGTGAATGGGTGAATGACTGAATGTAGTGTAAAGCGCTTTGGGGTCCATAGGGACTAAGTAAAGCGCTATACAAATACAGGCCATTTACCATTTAATATGCAGAGAGCGTTTGATAGAAATAACTATGCTAAAAAAAATAAAATGGCAGTCGTGTTCTTTAAAGTCATACTCCACTCAGGATTTAAAGTATTCCCAGGAAATATTTAAATATTAAAAAGCATTAAAGATGGTGGTGTTTATCGTAAAGAAACAATAGCAATAATATTCTAGAAAAATACATTATTAAAAAACACAACAGACGTACAGTTAACAATGACAGCAGAGAAAGTTCTTGTGGCTTAATATGTAGTTTGTTACTAAATTGGACCTCGTCTGGGCATGGAGTAATTTCTGCAATAGCTATGGTAAAGCTTTCCTTTTCCCCACTAAGCTTTCAGTGTATTCACGTAACCGTATCTGTGATCCTTCACAAGTATCAAAATGATTATTTCATTATCTTCTTAAGAGAATATTGTGTCACTAGGTTGCTGGCATGCTTTGGATCTTTATCCAGCACACTTTATCCTTCTGTCAAAAGATGTTTTTTGACTGATTTCTTTAAGTTGCATCCAGAATTATGATTGCATCAGTGCATCCTTGCTCACCTATAAATTAAGAAAAAAAAAGCCAGAGTTTGATGTTCATACCTCTAGTCTTCCTGGAGTTCTCACACTTACATTCTTCACACAAACTTCTATCACGCTTATCTAGACTTAAATGCAGTCGAGTCATAATGGCTCATGTCTCTGAAGCTGCTTTTTTCCTTGCTACCAATTTTTCATCTTATTCATCGTTTCTGTCACATTACTCCCTCTCTGCACGTACAGTACAATCTGTGATTCTGTTTTGAATGGTAACTTAGTTCAATCTGGTAATTCCTATTTTCCAGAGTGGTATGTGCTACTGTTTCTCAAATCCAGTCTGTCTGGGTCTTCTTCTGCCCTTTATTTTCACAGACCTCCATTTTTTCGAAACTGGCACACGTTTTTTTTTTTTTTTTTTTCCAATCTAAAAAAAAAAAAAGAAAAAAAATTTTTTTTTTGGC
>VUQG01024287.1:26849-43790 GCA_015106755.1 Etia nguti | reverse complement strand
ATTTGTTCCTGTTTTTTTTTTTTTTTTTTGCCAATCTAACAAATAGTGCAGAGAAAAAGCTGTATGTGTGACCTTTTCTCTAAGATCCTTTCACTTGTTTTTGCACTTTTTGCAGCTTCTAAATAGTGGAGTGGTGTTAGTAAATTACCTTCAATTTCACACTGGTGCCCTTAGCAGAGTGAGCACAGGTATAATTTGTACTGTTGTTTTATTCGGTTTGACTAGTTTATCAGAACTTGTCAAAGTATGTTTTTGTAACTATTTAGGAGAATGCATAGTTTCTCAGACCTCAGTCACACAGGCCTAGAGGAAGATGGTTACTCCCCAATTTGTTGATGAGTAGTTATGAAGGTTGCTGCCTGTTGCTTGGTGGCAAAACTTGCAAAGTGGGTGCTGCACCAAAAATCTCTTTGTTATTGCTTTGGTCACTAGCAGATTGCTGCAGTTGCCCAAAGTTTACAGGGAGCATGTCAGCCTATCTGCAAAAACTCTTAAATATTCTGTAAACGGTAGTGAAACTTAAAGAATTGCAAAGCAAACCGCAAACAGTCAAGTTTGTGCCTTACTGCTGCAACAACCATAATTCAAAATGCACAGCTTTTATTTTGAAGGTGAACATTTTCTGTTTATGGTTTGCATAGTAAACATTTAAAAAGCTAAACAAATGGAGTCTGTCATGTAAACCTAGTTTGCATCTTCTGTGCATGACCATGGGAATCTGTTAGTGACCAGAGCAATTGTAAGGAGGTTTTCAGTCTAGTACTATACACCTTTGTCATCTAGTAACGTCCAGCAAACACTCACCAACTTAGTCAAAGCTACACAAGTCCTATCTCAGAAAATAACAGCACATGGGGTGCAGAGATAAATGCAATTTTGATTTGTACAGATGGACAGAGGACAGTGTTCATGTAGAATAAATGTTATTTATTTCTGATGTGCAGCATAATTAATACCATAAAATCAGCAGGGGCATTCAAGCTGTGTAAAATGCAGAAAAATGAAAATGTCTTGCTGCGCAAAAGACACACAACTAGCTACTCTCAGACAACAATTACACACAGAAAAGAGACTGCATGTTAGAGATTACTGGAGGAAAGGGCAAAAATACATTAAGTATTCCAATTCTCTAAAATACCCTTGATACTCATAGCATGACTTCTTAATTAAAGTAATTTATCAAAACTTGCTGTATGCTCATGCTATGGCTAATGCATGTCTTATGAAGTCATGCTTCAAGTTTTTTTTTTTACATTAGGGCTGCATTAGGGATTCATTCAGTATTTTTCTAATCAGAGGAGATGGATGGATTCACTTTGGCAAAACCTTTCAGTTACAAAGACTGACTCGTGTATTTTTTAAGAGAAGCACACTCTACCTCAGCAATATAGTATCTAACATCTGCATTGAATTTTAATGTGAAAATTGAAGGATGGAAAATCAATATAAAACGACTAAGGGGATACATGTATAGATTATATCTTTATTTTTATAAACTAGGTGCTTTTTTTTAGTTACATTTCTAGAGTGAAAAATGCAGGTGTTGATCACATAGGAAACATTTGTCTTTTACCAGAGTTAAAAAGCACACTTTTCTCCCTCCTATTACCCCATTAAAAAAAGAAAGCAGTAATTGGATTTTCTTCCCCGCTTTTAGATATAAACAGCCAAAACACGAGTGTTTACGTGTGTAGCTCGTGCATACTGATCGCTGTTGCTTGTGCATGTCTTTGTGTGTTTATGAGAGAATTGCAGAAACACATCCTGTTTGTGTAGCCTATGCTGCAGAGAGTCAAAGACTTCAAGACATCCCAGAATAACACGCTGCAAACCATGGGCTAAATGTTAATAAGGGCCTATGAGGCTGAAAATTGAAAAGTGAATTGTTAGCCTCTAAACTTGGGATTACAAACCTGCCAGAACTGTAATGAAATGCTAATCAGCACCGTGTTTCATTTACATTCAATCCAAGGACATGATTAAAATTCATAACAAGCCCATTTGCATTTTTTAGTTAAGAAATATGAATTGTCCTTGGAGTTGTTGTTTTTTTCCAATGCAACCTCGTCAAAATTACTGAAAGAAAATGAAACTAAAACAGAGACATAAGAAAAAGAAAATAAACCAAATGCATTGTGTCAATTGTGAGAACAGTGGATCCTCTGTTGATTTCATGCCAATGAACCTGAAACTGATTCAAGAAGCAGAGAGCACAGTAACAGAGACCAATCAGAAGATAAAAGATGAAGGGCTGCCAGATGATGGTGTGGATGACTCAGCTGAAGTAGTCATCATCTTCACCACAGATTGTGCTGGCAGCCAGCCTCTGTTGTCAGGGCTGCTGAAACTCTGCTTGTCTCTATGGTTTTGGAGGTGACAGACTTCATTTTTTGTGTTCTCTTTTGTTGCCACCATTCTTTTTTCACTTGTTGCATCAGTTTATGTGGTGCTTCCAGATTTTACAAACAAGATAAATTAAACAAAAATGCTGGTCTCTACAACTTCCTGTGCACACTTTGATAGCCTTAGACCAAATACATCAGAACTAAGTCCAGTGCTTGAAATATGTACACAGATTAACACAGATGAGCCCAGACATATGATCAAAATCTAAATAAATGATGCATTGAAGCTGCAGGTAGGTAGGGAAAGTTTTATTATGAAACAAGAAAAATCTGATTCCCCTTTTTTGGATTACTTAGAGATTGTATATAAGAGATGAATTTAGCTTCCGGGTCTGAAAAATGAAACCGTTATGGAAGTGCCTAAATGTTTTGTGATAGCCAGAAGGAGGTGACTACTCTGATAACAATAAGAAGTCTGATTTCCTCTACTCTGTGACCTCACGTAAGACTTTGCTGATGAGTATGTGTGGTTTCAGTAGTCTCATGTCTTATTAAATACAGTAGGATGTTGAATTTATGAATTATGGTCCCTATTAGAGTCAAGAGGAATGATAAAGCAGGGTGGGCTTACCTTTTGATTGACAGGTTGTGGGCTTATGTAAGCATACAGTGTCCCTTTTTAGTCAAATCAACCCCTCACTCATCATGTTCGGTTTCAAAACACCAAGATAACAGAAAACATGTTCAGCTCATGGCTTCAAAATGCAAATTCGCTAACCAGTCTGTGACATGATAGCGGCTGCATCCATCTTTTATATACAGTCTGTCGGTTACCTTTACTTGGCACAGTTACAACAAACCAGCACATGTGTTTCTGTTTCATTTGCAGACAGGAATATAACTGAAAACATATAGACTGTGGTCAAGTAAATGCTCTGCTTAGGTATATATACCACCACTGAAGATTGAGATTTGTTACCTTCTAGTTTGTTCAGTTTGTGGATCGTTTTGGAAGTTTCAGGGATTTGTTTATGAGTCACACATCTTCTTCACTTTTAATGCTACAAATTCAACTTTTGTAGAATTGTAGAAAAAATCCGCCATCTGAAAATATGCATGGAAAAATGCATTATAGGTCAGCAACAGCTCATATAACACAGACACCACACATGTTTCTTAGAGTGAAGGGGACAAACAGAAGTTCATTATGCTTTTATGTCAAATTGTTGGGACCAGTTATTAGAAATGATGAATTGATGTTGCATGGTGCTGCATTTGAAAAATTATTTCACTGCATAATTAAATATGGATAAATATGAGATTAATATCTTAATATGATCGAGGCTGACGTTGATGATGGAGAAATAATTGCTCATGATTACTCGATTAATCACACTTGTCACACATTACCTTTATTTGGCCGAAGCTTTTGTTCAAAATGACTGTGTTGTGTGGCTGGTGTATGGAAATATAACAGGATGAGAAGCAGTAGAAGCAGTATTTGCCAGTATTTGTTTGCATTTGTTGCAAAGTTTTCAGAGATCTTTACCGACTGTGTTTCAAAGCACAATCCTCTCCAAACATCGTGCAAGATTTTGTATTTAAAATTCAACTGATACAGAGGCCTGTTTTGGCAGAGTGTAACTCGTTATTTTTTGTTAGCAACAATTTAAAGATGTCCCCCCAAACACATCACATTCAGGCAGCTGCAAAAGTTACAGTTTTGAAGAGGACAGCTCTAAGGATACACTTGCTGAATGTGTTTTTGATTGTGCCTTAATTGTGCCTAAAACGTGACTGTGCAGAACATGGAAATTCTGGTTGTTACTGGAAATCTAAGAAAAAAATTTACTATAACACGCAAAATCTCTGTCTGTGCTTTGTTTGTTTCTTTGACCATGAATTCGTCTCAGACCATCAGAAGTTGAGCAACCAAGCTTGCACCGGTAGATCTTATGTCCCTGAAGGTTCTTATCTATATCAGATTTTACAATGTACTCTGTTGCCTAGCAACCACCTGTGGTTACCTAGAATTTTTGCACCTATAACACCATTTAAAAACACTATCATTTTTAATTTACTACAGTAACCTCTAATATCATGCATAATTCAATTGAATTATGCATGATATGTTATGATGCCATCACTTTTTGCCAGGCAAACCTTTAAGGCTCTAAAATGACCTGTTTAAGCCTTAATGCACCCAGTCCTTATAAAAGGATTCTTTCATTTATGTGTATTGATTTATATCAACAAACGTTGAAATGTGCAACGTGCTAAATTACGTAGCTCATAAATAACATCAACCACCACAATTTCTTAGCTTTTCTCAGTGAGAATAAGTATACCAACTGGACATACATGGCACACAATGCAGTAATAAATATAAGATTGCAAAAAATGTCCAGCTAATTTTGTTTAGAATCATCTGAGTTTTAACCATCAGGTTAATTAAATGTTGAAATTATGTTTTCAAGGAACTGTTTGAGAGTTAAGGGTTAGTTGGGTTTATGTCTAAAGTTAGGATTAAGCTAGGGTATTTCTCACAGACTTTAAAAAAAAAATTAATATCACAAAGACAGCTAAACAAACATCCCTATGTGTGCATCTGTTTTGCCTCGCCTACACACAGAGTGGAGCAGTCGGTAGTGGTAGTAGTGGTCATAGAGAGCAACTTTTAGCCACAGTAAGAGAACAGCTCATCAAATTGAGTACTGCACTTGCACACAGCAGTACACCTGCCAAGCTTGAAGTGGACCAGATGAATGGTTGTACAGAGAGACAAAGAACAGTCAGAATCACAGACAGAGGTTTTTCAGCCTTTTGTAAGATGATGCATAGTTTTCAGTGGTTCACTAGAAGCATTGGTTGTTTTGTTTTTTTCCTTCTTACTGTCTCGCCACAGTTGTATTAGATGCTTGAGAGACCCGTTTTTGTTTTAAACCCGCATTTAATGACTTGTAATATGTGGCACTGACTCACTTTCATTTACCAGGAAAAGAACAATTACTTTTGTTTTTCCTGCATGAATTGGTAGTATGTCAAAGAGTTTGTTTGTATGTCAGTGTATCATTCTTTGAATGAGAGTGTTAAACTGCTGCACACAGCTGCCCTTAACTTGCCAGCTGGACACCAGACAACCCAGGCAGCAGCAGCTGGAAAAATGGACAGAATGTTCTAAAGAGGAAAGGCGAGCCAGTCTGTGAAGTAGAATGTCAGGCTTTTTAGACCAAACGTCCTCAGCCCCATTTTCCTGTTAATTTCATGCTCCCTTTTTTCTTGGAGTAGGGAAAGTACCCGACTACTCCGATCTCCCCCACCCCCTCACCCCTTGTCGCAGGCATGAGGTTCTGGCTGGCAGCTCTCAAACGAAGCAGCACACAGTGGGGTGATTGTTCTCCACACCTGGCCCGTGTCACTCACTGCTACTCCAACTTCTCCTTGGCTTCCCCTTCACACCTGCCCTTTTCTCTAGCTCCATCGTTTTTTACTCCTTCTTCAGCTTTTGTCCTGCTCCCCTTCCCATCTGACTCATGCAGACTTCAGGAATAAACAAAGAAGCAGAACCAAAAAGAGGGGAGAAATCAGGAGGTGGGGGGGCAGCAGAAGGAGGCTGAGGTGAGATGAAAGCAACCACAGAGGAGTCTGTGTTTAGTGGGTTCGTGGAGCGTTGGCCTTCAATCATAGGGACTTGGACCACTTTACCACCACAAGCCTGCAGAAACCAGTTTGTCTATGATCTGACTTAAACCCAGTTTTTATCACTATGCTTTAAAGACTTTTTTTTGTTCTCAGTTCTCCAAAGATGGAACAAAGACAGATTCAAACAGAAAAAGAAAACCATCCCTTTCTGTTTCACTTCAGATCTTTCCTTTCTTGCATTCATATTGTCTGCAGAGCACATGCCCACTCCTCCTGTGTCATTCCCTCTGCCCAAGCACAGTGTAGTCAATGAGGACTGTGTGTGTGTGTGTTTTTGTGTGTGCTCTCATCCTCCAAGTCAGAATAAGTGGCACCAGACAGGCCTTATAAGGAGTTGTTAGATCACTGGCCACACCGTTAGTAAAACAGAACCATATGTGTGCTGTGTGTGTGTGTGTGTGCTTGTGCACAGGCCTATACCTAAAGTGTATGTGTGTGTTTGCGTATGTGTAAGTAAAACCATGTGTGTCCAGAGGTAGCTGAGAACGGGAGTCTGTTGTTAATAGACATGGTGAAGGTCACATTATATGGTCATGTTAAACACACATACAGACTGTCTCTATTTAATCTGCTCTTGTCTATGCAGTCTTACCCGTAAGGTGTGAAAGACAGTTTTCATATGTCGTACACAAATTTTTACACACACATTCCTGCTGTGGCAGGGATGTCGAACACATTACATAAGGTGAAGGGTCCGTCTAATGTGTGAATGATCAGCTAGTGGGCGGAGCTTATTTCTGCTGTCCTGTTCATCCTCTGATGGGTTTAGCAGAGGAGAGTGCTCTCTCTCTCTCTCTCTCTTCGCTCGCTCTCTCTCTCTGTCTCCATCTTTCTTACACAGCTTGTCTGGAATGTACAGATGTTTCCTTTTGGGAACGGCGTCCTGTTCTGTTCACACACACACGCACACACGTACACACACACACACAGAGAAAAGAGTGTGAGAGAGTGGAGCGCAGTCCCACACACATCAATTCACATTTCCCTTGCGGCAGATCGTCTTGTTTTTTTATTTGTATTTACTGAATTCGTAGCAGCTGGGAATAGAAATATCGATCAGCACTCTGATCCAACCTTTTGAGTTTTAATTTATAGCTTTCCTGCAGTCCAGCACCTTCTTCTTTTATCCCTTTAGGTTACAGTGCTTTCTGTTCCCTTACAGCCTTTGGCTTTTTGTCTCCTGCTCCTGGTTCTTTTTCTCTCCCGATTGTCTCGCCATTCTCACGTGCAGCTGTGGCTTTGCTTTGAAGGAATGCAAAGGAGACTGAAGCCACTTCACTGAGCCCGTCTCCACTGCTTAACCAACCCAATTTTCTCATTTACTTAGTAATTTATCTGTTGGTTTCTCACTAATTTCAGCTCCAGTATAGAGCGTATGACATGCGAGGGTTTAGTTACAGAATGTATTGCTAGCAGTGTGTATTTAATGTATAGTAAATGTGCATTTTTAATATAATCATTGCAGTTTGATCAATAAATCATGCTTAGGATTTTAGAAAATCAGTGTTAAATAAGAAAAAATAAACAAATATTTTAGGTTATGGTTTTCACAGTTTTGTATTTTTCCTTTAGAGAGCTCTAACACATTTTAGCTGTAAAATGGGCTACTAATATTTTTCAGTTGTAATTCTTTAAGAAAATATTTCCTTTTTTATGTTATTAACCAGTATATTAGTTTCGGATAAACAGATGCAGTACTGGTTAAATTCTAGTGTGCATTTGTACCAGGGACTTGAAAGGAAATCATAAAATAGTTAATACAGGAGAAAGCTTTTGGCAAATTTGTATCTGTGGAATTATAAAATAAATGTCTTGATTTAGGAAATTTCACGTTGCTACACTCAACTCGGCTTGCTGGCTCTGACATTTTGGCTCCTCGTCAGCACTTGTTCCATTTTTTTTCAGCAATAAAGGAGAAAAAAATGTGTGAAAATGTGTAAGTGAGTGGTTTGCCTAATTTGTGGAAGGGGAGACCTGACAGGCACAAAAAGATAATAAAGATAAAACCAGCTTCACACGCGCTGTTTTGAAGTAGTCTAAATTGCAATTCCTTTCTTATGAATTTCAATCTATAAATATAATAATGTAAGAGAGGTATGGTTTTATTAGTCAACTTTTTCTACTTTCACAGCTTAAAAACAGGTGTTTATTTCACATTGCCATATTTAAAAAATAATCTAATTGATTATGAAACTCCCAAATCTAACTATCTCACATAAATAAGAATGTCCTCATTCTTACAGAAGGACTAAAACCAGATCACTATTCACATATTGTTCGATAATTGAAAACCTTTCTCGGCCTAAGGCGTGATTCGGACCTTGACTTGGGTTTAAAGGGGCACTCCAGTCATTGCGCACATGCTTATTTTATTGATCATGCTTTCTGAAGTCAAATAAGTTGACCCCGATGATGTCAACATCTTTGGCATCTGGGCTTCTGTCCGGACACCAGTGTTACAAAATAACTACATGGAATTATAAAAGAACACCATTTGTAAGGCAAGCGGGGAGATTTGGCAGATATTATTTTAGGGGCTCAGCGAGACCATTGAGCCATCGAAATCTTTTGAATGACGACTTCGATGAGAAGTGATGAGAAGCCCTGAGGGAGGAGCATTTGTCTTTAAAAGAGGGGAAAACATTTGCCAGTGGGAGGAGGCGTCACCTTAGATTAAGCAACAGTCTGATAAAGCAAAGCAAAGGATTTTTAAGTCATTAGTTGCTGATTAGATAATGAGGCCATAGAGAAAAAAATATACTAGCATTAGGCAGACTTTATTCACCATTTAAGATTGGCTTTTATGCTTTTCATCAAGAATTATTCTGTTGCGTTTGTGCTCGTGGTAGGTATGTCCACCCCTTTTATATATTAAATCGAGGAGGACATCTGGCATGTGTGCTAGCTGAGACACAGTTTGGTGTGCAGACTCTTCCTACACGTACTTACGTAAAACATAGTGGTAATGGTGCGCAGCCAATCATAGGTCACTCATTGTGTGGTGGCTTACTGCAGAGCTAATGAGGTTAGCTGGACTGTGGATTTGAGTCATCACTTACTGAAAGCAACCGATGACTCAGTCACTTAAAAATTAACCCTTTTTTTGCAGCAGATATAATATAAAAATACATGTAGGCGTTAATTAATCTATAAAATGTGACATAAATATTTTGGGCTTTATTCTCCTTTTTCCATTAATTCCTTTATTTATTTGTTTTTTTATTAAATATCCATATTTTATTAACTAGTTTTCATATTTAATCTTCTTCTTTACTCGTTTTTCTTTGACAGTTTCAGTTCTTCATACTGGACTTGGTCTCCACCTCTAGATAACACCGGCTGCACACACACTGAAAGCGTTTTTCTTCTTTCTGATCGTTAGGCTTTTTCTTAATATATCCAAGTAGTTTTCTAGCTTAAATTATGGCATAAAACAAGGTTTTTCCTCTAAAGCACCTGAGGTCTGGGGCATTTTGTGTTATTCTTTAGCACCTCCAAATGTTTCTGGTTGTATTTATCTCCATCAGTGTTTGTATGACCTAAGCATTTCTCTTCCTTTCCTTTTCTATTATTGCATTTCATTTCCAAGTCCTTGAGCAATCACATTGCATTGTAAATAGTTCTGTGTGTAGGCGTGTGCATTTAGTCAGCTTGCCCCCATTTTAAATATGGATATATTTGTTCCCACAGAGATCTGTCCAAGAACCACATCTCCTCCCTTGATACCAGTCTGCTACATCATCTCACTGGCCTCCAAGAACTGTAAGTAAACACTGCATTATGTGATTGTGTGTTTGTGTAATTCAACTTAAATCTAGTTTGTCTTTTTATATAACTACATCTCTGATAAATACATGTCCATTTTTCAGACATCTTCAAGGGAACAGGATCAATGTTCTCCCCAGAGGACTGTTCTGCTGTGGCCTGCTGTCAGTCCTGTGAGTAGAAAGTCCAGGAAAGATGTTAACCTGGCAAACGCAATGTTAAGAGGAGAGAAGTATGAGGAAGATGAAAAGAGAGCAGTAAAGACAAAAGCTTGGTTTAGTCTGGATTAAAGTAGGCAGAAATCCCAGGAGTAAGCTAAACGAGAGCAAGTTCCCCAAAAGAAGTGTATACAGCACGCGCGCACACACACACACACACACAAAACCACACACACACAGTAATCACAGGACGATTAACTTCAATTACAGCTTACTGCTCCAGGCTCCCACTACCTCCCTCTCTCCATCTGTCGGTCTCCCCCTTCCTCCATCCATTACCTTACTTCTTCCACCCATTGAATGGGCGTTTAAGCACATGTTTGTGTGTATGTGTGTGTGATGAGAGAGGACTGATGGTTTCCATCAGTTCCTTCCAAAACCACCACACAACGGCTCCATTATGTAGCCTTCTGGATAGAGTAGGGAGGGAGCGAGCGAAAAGGAGATCATGAGTAGAGAAGGAAACGAGAAGAAGGGAGAGAGGAGAAGAGGAGGAAGAGAGAATTTCCATGCAGACAGATGGAAATATGACAAAGTAAAAATAGCAAAAGTCAATGTTCAGCACTTTGAGTTATTAATTTCTTTATGTCTTGCACCATATACATGAGTCATTTCTTGTTTAAGGATGTGAGAATAATATTTTCTTTAATGAACAAAACTCTATAACCAATTTAATGTAACGATGCAGGGGAAAAAGGGTTTACAAACTCATTCATGATATGACCTTTTTGTTGGATTTTTAGTCAGGTACAAACATAAATCTTGCCAAATGATAATATGATATTAATTGCTATACATCAGTGAAAAAGTGAAGGAAGAATTCTTTTCTGGTTTTTTTTTTTTTCTTGTTTTAAGATATTAACAGTTGATTTGTCTCTTTGTTTCCATCAGTGATTTGAGCAACAACCAAATCACCACCATTGAAGAAAGGATATGTGACGACCTATGTAATCTAACTCAGATGTAAGTAATTACACCTACTGTATACTGTAAGCTTTATGCCTGTGAATATTTGTCTCTGACACCTGATGGCACATTATGAAAAAAGGAGGTTCCCCCTTGAACTGTTTACACAGCACATGAACCAAAGCTGGATGGAAGGTTTTGAATACTTTAATTAAACTTCAACATATCTTAAAAGAAAAGTTTTCTTCTTGTGCAGAGTCTTTGTAAATAGACTAATCAATAATAGGCTAATCTAAATGAGAGGCACATGTTACGTAACCTTTCTCCTCTTTCTGCCGTCCTCTTCTTTTCCTTTATTCATTTTGCTCCATCTTTTCAGTTCCTTCTCCTTTTTGTCTCTTCAGTGTTTTTTTTTTTCTTTTCTGTCATTGCCAATATTGTTATTTTTATTCTTCTTCATCATTTCCCTTTCTCATGTGTCTTTAAGAAATACCCCTTATTCTTTAGGAATAAATTTCAAACACTGAAGCATAAAAACACAGGTTGAATACCATTAAGCATGTGTTTCATGATCCTTGTATTATGCTCATTGTAGTGGCTTAAAGGAGCACAGTTACTACGCTTTGTCTCCCTCACAAAGACAGAGTGTCTCTTTAGGTAGAGAAAGGTTACCTCTGACCATCCAGCTCCTTCAAATATGTCATAATTGCACATTTTACTCTAAATCCCCCTTACTTATGCACAGTGTATAAAATAAATGTATATGAATAATTATTATAAATTTTTTATAATCATAATAACAGTGCAAGTTTATCTTTTATAATTCTACCCGTGGGGTCATCACCCACTTGAGCACCATTTTCTGTTAAATCTCAATTAAATCATAAACTAGTTCACAAAAAACAAACAGAACGCAAAATGTATGGCTTTAACTGCACATGTAGTAATATCTAATATGTGGATATAAATCTATAAATATAATATAAAATAGAAGAATTTTCTCTAATAGATCAACAATATAGAAAAGCTGAGTTCCAGCTGTCTGAGTTATTACTGGGCCGACATCTGATATCAGCATTGGCTCTGTAAATTTATAGGTGTAACTATGTAAAGTATGTCTTTGAAACTAGCATTACGTCATATTTGAGATTAAAATATGATGTTTACTGAAAAGGAAATCAGTGGCTAAGTGTTGCTAAATAATCAGATTAAAATGTCACTTTTATTGGTTGCTTGCTTTTATAAAACCCTTGCTGTGATAAAAAAGATAATGAGATGGCTGATGATTGCTAAAATAAGACAGTCCCATCAGGCAATAATTAGTAATAAGGTGGTGCTTTGATTTGAGCTGCTAAACAAACAAACACACACACACACACACCACTCATACACATTATAAGCTAGCTTTTTTAAGGTGATGGCATATATTCTGTAGGCTAATGCGAAGTGGACTACAGTTTACATTTGTCACAGTCCCACAGCAGTCTTTAAACCCAGGGCAGCTGTCTGTCTCATCTTTTTACAAGCTGCATGCCTGTAGTGAGAAGGAAAACTGCTTTTAGCTAAAATATGAGGACTTCTCAGATGATTCATTTTAAACTCACAATGCTTTTTCGGTGCTCATGTCCTGCAACGATGGAGTTGAGTAAGGCTTACAACAGGCATAAACTCACAAATATAAATTAGAGAGTTCCTAATTTATTAGAGAGAGGCTACTTGTTGGTTACGCACATATTAATTTAGCTTTAATGGTTTATAAAATTGTCATCCCCACATGATGACAGTTTAATTAGCAGTGGAAACCACGGTGCTCGACTTTGTGACTGTTGAGATGTTTAACAGTTAAAGATTCAGTCTCCTTGTCTGTCTCTGTCTCTTCTCCAGTGATCTAAGCAGTAACCCCTTTGAGTGTGACTGTAAGCTGTTCCGGTTTGTCAGCTGTCTCCAGCAAAAAGGGGTGCAAGTTCGACGCTCAAATGAATTGCGCTGCAGCCACCCCCTTGACCTCCAAGATCAGCCTTTACTCAGTGTCAGACTGCCCACCTGTGATATGAAAACAAATACAGGTTAATATACACATCATCTTGTGAAGTTAAAAGAAAACATCCACATTATAAAATTCAGAAATCCTATCCTGCTCTTTTCAGTGTTTATACATCATACAGTAAATAGTTTATGGACTTTTATTTGAAAAGTAACTTGATGAACTGAATATACAACAAAGGTGAAATACTTGGTCCATTTGGTTTTCTACCTTAGACAAAACAACAAACATTATTGTGTAGTATTATGCAGACTTTATGCAGACTTATGATAAAACAAACCATTAATCATCTTCTTTTAGGCAGAGATGCTCTAACATCTCAAAGCCTGTGAGATTTAAACCTGTGTTGTCCACTTCAGGTCTGTATGCTGCTTGCCTTGAGGATAGCAACAGTGGAGGACTGGGACGAAGTGAACTTGTTATCTTCTCCTACTCCACATTCCGAAACTTGACACGGGAACAGTGTCACAGTGTGTGTTTCAATGAATCGCATCGGTATGGGGGCTTAGGTGAGAAGCACGAATGCCTCTGCAGTAAAAACTCGGACCCCAACTATATCAGCACGTCTCAGTGTTCTGCTGCCTGCACGAACCCCGATGTGATGAAGGTTTGTGTAAAGATTATTGCTCTGTCAGTCAGACTCAGTGTATAACCTTTGGTCAGCTGTCACTTGATTGAAAAGCAAGTTCTGGAGATCCAGTTTCCTTTTCTTTGCTCTTTCCTCATTGGATTATACAACATTCGGGATTTCCTGTAAAAATTTTAATAGCCAAACAACAACTTCCCTCTGTGGTTTGAATGACTTCCCTATATCCTGAAGAGTGCTGTGTGGAGGAAATCTGGAATAGAAGTTAGTTAAAGCTCCAAATGAAAATTTGAGAAAGGTTTATTTAAAACTGGAACAGTTTATATATAATGTTGAGATTTTATTCAGAACTATGAAATAATAGGAAAACCACAGTTATCTTAAAAATTAATGGGAAAAATTGTTTATTATTTTATTTAAATGCGTACGTATTAATACCAAAACCTCCTCTTCCTCATATGGGTTCCTTTAATTCACAGAAATGTGGGTGGGCTCTGGCTCGTGATGTCTTTGTGGTGGAGTTCTCGGTCTCGCTGACTCCTCTCCAGCCGCAAAGCGTTCACAACCACGTCACTTTCACCGCCAACTCCTCTGTCACACCTGTGACGCTGTCCTGGGACTTTGGTGACCTTTCACCCCGTGCCAACACCACAGAAACCATTAGCACCACATCAGCTCACAAATACGGACTTCCTGGATCTTATACAGTCAGTCTGACGGCCTTGGCGGGACATAAGAGGGTGAGAGAGAAAAAAGAACAGGATTTTAAACCATCTGTTTATCCAGGTTGAATGTTTTATGTATGTTCAAAGAGATTTTTTTTAAGAATGAAACTTTGTGTGTGTGTGTTTGGATTTTAAAATGTTACCTGTGTGTGTTCAGGTGTCTGCACGTGGGGAGGTGACTGTAACGCTTCCTCCCAAACTAGAGCTGCACTGTCCACCTCTTGTTGTGGCCAATAGGAGTCTGGAGCTCACACTTGTCAGCTGGGGCTCGGTTGGCTTGAATGTAGACTGGAAGATTACGAAAGATGATGTCCAAGTTGCCAAAGGTAAAGTATACCAACACACAATCTCAGTTTTTGAAATTTCACACATTTCGAGCGTTTGACTTTGAGCTCCTCGTGATCATCAACATCCAATTAGTTTTTTCTCTCCTGCTGATTAAATCTGAACATTCGCTTAATGCTTCTCTGTGGGGGCTATGTGGAAAACTGGAAGGATAAATGTTTACAGGAGTTACCATCATTGGGTTGGAAGATTAAATTGTTTAATCTGTTAATATTTTGTAATTAGAAATTTGGCAGTAATAAAAGATCAACATTGCATGATCGAAGTCATTTCCAGAAAGCATTCCTTTTTGGGCACTTGGGAATAGCAAAAACCAGTTATGAATGAAGCGCTGACACTGTAGCTGAGCATGTGTATGGTACATCTGTGAGGAAATAGACACATCCAGCCAACAGGTCTTAACAGTAGCACTTGTTCTGCAAATTTGTAGCCATCTGATGGGAAAATGTGTGACATATCAGCTGTGGCAGGATCTACTAGGTTTTGCAGCTAGTTGTTAACTTTGTCTTTGGGTTTTGCCTTTTTGCACTGAGCATGTTAGTATTAAAAAATGCCCCCCAAAAACCTCTATATATGTGTGTGTTTTTGTGTGTGCCAAAGCAGCTGTACAAAATTGGTTATATTTGTCAGTTTAAACTTTGCAGCTTTGTGTCTGCACTCTACAATCTGAGCTCAAAGTTTTCTCATTCAAGTGATCGTTCAGTCTAGTCTTAGTTATGCACTTGTTATTCACTCACCTTCCTTTCTCACACATGCACAGACATACAAACTCTTATAGAAACTATAAACTTTATACACTCTACTGGACAAAAGTCTTGAGAAAGATCTCTTTTCTTATGTTTTGTTTCCAAGCAGCCAGACATTCCTGTGCTTTAAAGTGGTCATCAGAAATAGTTCTCCAGGATTTTTTAAAAGTCTAAAAGTCAACTTTTTCTTTGTAAAATTTCTGCTTTTTCAATTATTTTCATTCCAGCTCTTGTAGCTGATCATTTTAAGAGGACTGTTTTTTTTCCTGTGATAAACCAGTGTTGTATTTAGGCACTTTGTTACCAGCAGCCTGTCACAAGAACAAGTAATTTGTCCCCATTTCTTTGCTTGAAGTTTTGAAAAATGCCAAAAATAACACAGTTTGACAGACATAGGGTTTTATTTTTGTTCAGTTATCAGCCAAAAACTCTGCATTTCTATAAGGTGTGCAATGTGGCCTTAAAAAATAAGAGGAACATTGAGAAGTGGAGGCCAAAAGCAAGACCAAAAAGATGTCCACTGTAGATTAATAGTGTCTGAAAGTTACGCCCTTAAGAAATTATGAATTATGACAACATACTGACAAGTATTTTGTCAGATATTGATCCAAAATCTTTGCTTAATTTTTGAGGCTGAATTGTGATTGGCTGGCTTAATCTTTCTGCATGATAATGATTCCAAACACACTGCATATTCAGTACTCGTATACCTGGACAGAAAAACATAAAAAGGAACCCGTTTCAATAAATTGTTCCACATATCTCCCATTTCCTAGCAAATTATAAAGAAAAGGTTGTGATAACGCAGAACTTTTGCACAGTACTGTCTCCTCTCCTCCATTTTCCAACTTTATTATACTCGTTTCTTCTTCTAGGACACTCCCTTACAATTTCTCACAATGTAATATTTAACTGTTATTTGCTCATTTCACTGGTTTGTTTCTTTGAGATATTATGGGAAAGAATTTCTACAAAGTGCCAAAGAGTCTATGAAACTAATGTGATTTACTGAAGGACAAATTCATTTTGGTAGGAAATAAATGCCAGTACTCCTTTTTCTACTGTCTGAGCCAAGGAGTGTTTGTGTTTGCACATTGGAGATGTGAGTCAGGCCCCGCGTCTTTCATCTGTCTCCCCCCTCGTCCTTTACTTTGCACCCATATATCAACATCTCTTGTGTCTACATTTTTTGCTTGTTTGTCTGGGGCTTTTAGAAACTCTTCAGGGTTTTTTTTTCACTGTGAAGTCTCTAAACATTTTTTTTTTTTTTTACAAATTTTTGTAGCTCTTTTTATATCCTAAATAATGAGGACTTTGACTGAGAGACATATTTGAAAACTTCACATTAATACTTGTTCTACAACAAATATTTGAGGCCAGTAAAAAATAAAATAAATAAACACATTCCTAATGTGAAATCTTGTTTGAGCGCAATGATATGCAAGTTACTGACTTTCCAAAGTGTGAATTCAGGATGTATAGGATACGCAGTGTTATTCTGTACTTCAGCATGTTTTAAGTTGGTTTCTTTAAGTTATGAAATAGTAGCTGTACTTTTT
>VUQG01024287.1:1759-26829 GCA_015106755.1 Etia nguti | reverse complement strand
AGACTGTTGCTGTTCTTTTTTTTTTTTTTCCAGAAAGAATACCTTCAGAGTATTTGTTAAACAACATTCATGTTTCTGTTCCCTTCCAGCCTCTCCTTTCTGTCCGATAGATGCGACGCACGATCATGAGTCCTCAAGCTGTTTCCAGATCCTTCCAGGAGAGCTGAGCTGGACTGATGCTCGAAAACAGTGTTTGAACCGCGGTGGGGATCTGGCAATAGTCAGGAGTGACAAGCTGCGTAACCTGCTGGCAATAAAAGTCACACAGTGAGTGTTTTCTCTCTCTATAAGCTGCAGAAATGCAGGCTCAGTGTTTGTTCTCTATGTGATTTTTTTTTTCAGTAATACTGTATGCAGAAGTTGTGATGGCAAGTTTCTCAAACTGAAACAGGAAAATAATTTCAGTTAACCTTTTTCCTCTGTGCATTATTACCAAGGGGGAACCCTAAGAGCAGGTGTAGCAGTACAGCGTGGTCACATAATAATTTGTTTTGTGAGCAGCAATACATTTTTCTTCCTGTAGGGACTGTGATCAGCTGACCTGTGCAGCTACTCCAATACTCACTGCTCTTTGTGGATTTAGCTAACTGAATACACATGAAGACAAAAGGACACTATAGAGCTATTATAAAAGGTAGAATTTAGTGAGTGAATCTAATCAGCATCATCGCCATAAATATAAGTTTAAGCTAACCGGTCCAACATAATGTGTTGTTTAACACAGTAATGCAATCTAACCAGTTTGACCTGTACTAAACTCCCTGGTATTTCCATGCAACCTTGCAACACAAAAACAGTATACGTAAGTTTGTTTTTAGATGTTTCACAGAAACATAATTTATCAGAACATCATGTATAAATCCATTATCTGATTTAAAGACCTTAAAATAAATGAGGATATTACATTTAAGATTTAAATTTCCAGTCTATAAAATATCTGTTCAGGTTCTCAGTCACCCAGGGTCATGGTAATCCAAGAAGCTTGGAAAGAAAAGCAACTGAGCTTCTTTAGGTTTCTTGAACACGTTTTACCTCTCATCTTCAGCTCAGTCTATAAAATGTCACTCTCTGAGCAGTCCTTACTGTTCAAGATAATCTCCTCTTCTTCCACCTTCCTTTCCCTCTCTTTCTTACATCTCTCTCCATCTATCAGTCTCAGACATGATCATTTTTCCCTCCCTGGGAGGTGTGCATTTAGGTCACAGCGTGTTGTGACAGATTGCAATAAAACAATTGGTGTGTTTGGTGATTTATGTTGAGCTGTTTGAAAAGCTCCATTTTTAAATTACCTTCAATTTAAAAAAAAACAAAACAAACAGTGCTCAATCAATGCTTGCCCCTCTTCTGTAGTTAGTTTAAGTTCAGCGACTCAAACTTTATGTCTGCACCATGAACGCATAACAGGAATGGGAAGGAAAAAGGGATGTGTTAAAGGTGTAAACGGGTCTTATTTCTGAGCAAGTATCTAAAACCTGTCACTGGAAGGAACTCCAGCTCACACAGTTCGTCTTCCCTATTTCAGTGACAAACTCAAACAAAGCTATGTTCCAGTCTGTTTGCTGAAACGACAGCCAAAAATTATCAAAACAGACAAAAATACTGAAAACAGATGTTAAACTTTCGATCACTGACAGTCACAGAATTACATGGTTTGGATAAGGGTGCATGCAAAATGTGTTTGTCTTTTTTCTCCCCTCCTGTCTGTGTGTGTGTTTGTGTTTGTGTGTGAACTTACCCTTATTTGACTGAATGTGACCCCTGTCTTATGTGTGCACTTTTTTTTTTGTCTCATCCACGTTGATAGGATACACGTTTTTGCTGCATGTACGTTTGTTTGATGCGCTGTATATGAACAAAGCTCTGGATTTGGCTTTGCTTTGGTTTGTAAAAGTATTCTGCCCTCGCACTGGTCTGAAGGGTTTCTGTGTTTTGTGTTCAAGTGTAAGAAGGTCACAAAAACACATCTGTAAAAGCACAGCTGCATTGTAACTTTAACACCGTAGGAAGCTGAGTTTTTGTGTGTGTACATTTGTGTGCTAATTTGAGTGTAGGACTCATATACCAAAGGGGATGAGAAGAAAAAAACTTGCTGTAGATGGAGCTTATCCCCGCCATCCTCTTCTGCTCATGTGTTCCTCCACCCCTCTCTTATATAAGGAACTTTCTTTTTTCTTTTTTTAAAAAAAAAATCTGTCTTTGTTTTTTGCTACAAAGAAGTTTTCTTGTTCTTTTTCTGCCTTTGTTTAACTGCTGGTCACTCGTTCTGATGTCATTATCAAAGGTGTTTTGAAAAATCCCAAAAAGTGTGGGGAAAAAAGAAAAGGGAGGAAAAGAAAATTACTTTTATCCAGGTGATTTTTAGAAAATGTCAGAAAATGGCTAAAACCTGCTTCAAACAAAATGTCTAAAATGTTTGATTTGTTTCCCCCTGTCCTTAGATCATGGTGAGTATCACGCTGACTTTTCTTTTAGAGGGAAGGCCATTTTGTTTTCAGTTAACTGTGCGTGGGAGGAAGGAAAATCAAAGTGAGGAGCGGCGAGGTCCATTAATGGACACATTGAGTCAAAATCCAATTTATCTAACGTAGTATCCGTATTATCCCACCGGGGTTCAATCAAAACCACTTTTCATTCTCTGTGCCCTGCAAACATTGATTATCGAGGGCACAATTGGCAGACTTTATTCTCACTTATTAAGAGTCAAACTCATTTACTTCTGTAAGTTTTGTAAAGAGGTTTTTTATTTCGGGTTTTGTTCTTTGTCAGGCGTCATCAAAAAAAAAAAAATCAACTTTGCTGTCTTTTCCTGCTTTTGTTTTTTTCTCACTTTTTGTTATGTGTGTCTTCCTTAGTGCATTCTGAAAAGATGGTGAGAGGTTCAAGTCATGTAGCTAAATGTCAATCATTCGGTGTTAATCTGTGAATTACCTATTTGTTTCTGCACCAGGGAGCGAGGTGTGTGGCTGGGGCTGAGTGATATAGACACCCCTGGCAAGCTGCACTGGGTGAACGGATCAGAGATGCAGGAGGGAGAGGAGATACTTCATCCTCGTTCAACGAGCTCTCGTGGCAATGTGTGTGTTTTCCTTGAAGCACGCGGTCAGACTAGTACATACCAATGCAATGCCAAGCGGCCGTATATGTGCCAGTACACTGCCGAAGGTAAGCTCACTGACACGTTGTCTCTGTAATCCAAATATAAAGCAGTTATATATATATGTACCTAGATTAGAGAAATGAAATGAAAACTGAGGAACAGATTTAATGCAATTTTACCCACAGCCCCTAGAATTGTATGCAAATTAAGCTTAGTCAGACGTCTCCTATTTAAATGATTGATTACCTCAGTAGAATAAAGTTACCATTTGTGTCTGGACACCTTACTCATCACCACATATGTGTCACTTATAGAAAGTGAGGAGCATTTAATACCCAACCCCATCCTACCTACCTACCTACCCAGAAAGCTTGTTTTTTAGGGGTCCATGTGGGCCCACAGTGGGCTGCGCACCAATGCTTCACAGTGCAGAGCCCACATGTCCCCTATGGTACATTACTGCCTCTAACTGATATGGAGGTTGGAGCATACTGTTGATCAAAAATGTTGCTTATTCACAAGGTGTTTATACCGGGGTTACCAGAGCAGTGCAACATATTTGATTTGCAAGATATTCACTGCATTCTTTTCCTCACACAACCACAAAAGAGATATGTGTCTCCTTCAAGGCTGGTTTATACGTTTACTTGGTATGCAAATGTGTAAACCACTAAACTGTGGAACTACCAACTCAAAAAAAAAAATGCTCCCTCAAATTCTGTCAAGTAAGTTAGTTGGTCTTGGGTTGCCCATAGAAACCCCAGTGGCCCACCTAGCTGTTATATGGGCAGCCCACAGTGGGCTACCCTCTTGGCTTCCCTCTTGGGAGCCCAAAAGGGTGAAACTGCACTGGGCCCCACGTGGGTTTTCTTTTAGCAAGTCCACTTTGGGCTTTCACATAGTTCTATATAGGAGCCCCCAGCAGCAAAACTGTTGTGGGCTCTGTGTGGGGACATCCACTTGGGGCTCACATGGGATAAGTATGGGTTTGCCCTGCCCACACAGGTCCAAGTTCACCCACAGCTACCCACTGTGGGCACACATGGGCATGTTTGCTTGGTATGCCAATTTTCATTATGGTCATTTGTTAACATCGAAGGGTTTTTTTTGTGTGTTTTTTTTCTTTATATTTCATAAACTACCAAACCTCTGCATTATGCACAGGAGATCATACAGACATACACTGTGGTGAATTATTATTATTATTATTTTATTTTATTTTATTTTATTTATTTTTTTAAGTAAGCAAAGTAGCTGAAAATCTTAAAGTTATCTATTGCATGGAAAAAAATTGCCTGTAGAAATCTATTACTTCCTCTATCCTCTATCCTTGAATGCATCCTTCTTCTGCCTCTCCAGTCCGTGTTCCAGATGCCGGGATCTTCATGGTTGGCATGGCTGTGTTTCCTTCCCATAATCCTTTCCACATTGCTTCACCCACACTCCACTCACAACCACCCAGCGGTGTCACTGAGGTAAGGAGATATCTCAGCTTAATATCTTTCTTTTTTTGTGCATCAGACTCATTCCAGACCCTATTTCATCAAGCTATTTCTGCTTTATTTCTTAGATGCTATTGTTCCCTGCACTGAGCTTTGTTCAGGCAGGTCGTCTGTCCTCCCTGGAATTTGTCACTCAGGACCTCAGCTCACAAGTCCACGTCCGATTTCAGATATACAGACCTCACTGTCATTATCACGGCACACACCTGCTGCTCCCCAGTGAGTCACACACACAGAAATTCACTAATATACACTCGACAGGTGTTAAGAAACATATAAGCCACCTGAGCCCACACCTCTAGTCAGACACACTGACCAGCCTTGTCTTAAATTGTTAGGTAGGTGAACGTGAAAATAAAGTTTTCATGGAGACAGAAAGTATAGCAAAACATGAGGGGAAGGAAATCAAACAAACAAGGGTCATCTCAGTTCTGAGCACTTCCTGTCCTCGTTTACAATCAGCAGACACACAGTGACATGTGTGCATAGGTCCACTGAGACATAACTGCAAAGGTGTACAACAGAAAGACATGAGAGTCAAAGATTCGGAGAGAGAGAGGCAGCTGGTTAAAGTCATGCGAGCATGTTTTTCAAAAGCACTTTCATTTCAAGTTTGTGAGGCGAGAACAAGATGGAGGAGATAATAGGATAATGTCGCTTGGTATTAATCACATTGATGGCAAATTTAGTCTTCCCCAGATGCACATGCACACACATCTTTCACTTTCCTGTTCCACAAGTGCACAATTTTTGACTTGCTTTGAAGAGATTTTCTTGTTTGATTTAATATCTCTCATTCAGTAACTCTTTGCTTTAATCTACATTTTTGCTCCTTCATACTTGTTTGCCAAAACAAGAAAACAACGGTGAACATTTGTCTTGGGTTAAACTAATTTCAAGCTTAACTGCACCTGTTGGCAGAGCTAATGAACTCACAGGTGTTCTTAGCAAGGTCAAGAGCATAAGAACTGAGGGATGTCTGTAGATGTAGATATGAGCAGCTAATGAAAAATTGTTATTGTTATGTAACTATCCATCTGTGTATGCAATAGCAATGAAGTTGAATAACACTGCTGCATGTACAAATTTCACTTTAAAGAAATAACACAAAACTTCTTGTCTTAGGTTGTGGAGGCCCAGCATGTGCCCCGGTAGCTCTTTGTGTCTCAACTGACACCAAGAGCAGTGATCCATCCTCTTGCCCCCGACTACAGCAGTGGTGTCCCTTCCAGGGTCGGTGCCTGCCCCTCTCTAATCCCTGCCCACCATCTTCCTGTCCTAACTGCACCCATGTTCAGCAGTTGACAGCTGGGACATTTAGGCCCCGATACATCCTACAGGACGAGGTGGTTTTCACTCTGCCGGCAGGATCAGCTTTACATGTGCTGGTGAGAGGATTCGCTTTTGCTTCTAATATCAGTGACTTAATTTGAGGATTTATACAGTCAAAATAGATAAATAGTTAAATGATTGCTGCTGTTGTGCCATGCCTGTTAGTTCACTACTAAAACAGTGTTCGGTAAATAATAATAATAATAATGGATTGCATTTATATAGCGCTTTTCTAGGCACCCAAAGCGCTTTACAATTCCACTAAAGACACATATTTAAAGACAAACTGGTATCTATTTATTATCTGCCTTTAACTTAAACCCTTCTGGCCCCTATTTCTCACAGTTAAAAGACCAGTTGGAGGACATTTTGGTTTCACGTGGTGATGTGATCGCTCTGCAGCATGATGCCGGTCCGTCCTCCCTGCTTCACTGCCAGTCTTCCCCACAGTCACCATGGCGACAACCTGTTTTAGGTCTTAAACGATCAGAGTGGTTCTGGATCAATACCACCAGACTCCTAGCAGACAGTTCATCTGACCATGACACTGACCTTCTGCCTGACCCGGAGCTTGACATAGAGACACTGGTGAAGAGTGGCGAGGGAGGCTGGCTGGAGGAAGTGGTTTGCCCTGTCAGAGTCCTCTATATGGAACAGAGTAAGACTCAGCTGCAGGGATCACAGCTGTCTGCTGGTCTTCCTCAACCTGGAAACTACAGCCTGCTGGTAAGCCATCAACACAGTGTGTTATATCCCATCATGCATGTGAGAGATTTCTACATGCAGGTGGAGGCCTCTGAGGATGTGGAACCTGTAGTGAGGAGTTTGAAGTGTTAAAATTAGTATTTTTTTCTATAACACCAATGTTACAAGATACTTAAAAGTTTTAATCATTTGAGGAAATTTTGGGTGTCATCTTTCAGTAGATTTATTAGAGTGGTTAACATATTTTTCATTTTTGCAATTAGAAGTAATAATTTAAGTAAAATGTAATTACATTTCAGGTGACTTCTGTTGAACCGTCATACTCAGTCTCAGCATCGTGCCCATTGCGGGTGGTGGCTCCATTGGGCCTGACAATCCTCCATCCCCCTGTGCAGAATGGCACCCTCTACATCCAGTCCGATGACACTCGGCTTCTACTCCGTGTGCAGTCTCGCGAGCCAACAACGGTATCTTGGCGTGGCAGTAATCATAGTGCCACTTTCCAGCATGAATGTCCCCTGGATTTTTTGTCCAATCCAGCACTCTGTCAGCTGGGGCCAAACCCAGGGTCTGGGGGTGTGGTTGCAGAGCCCAGCCAGTTTGCAGTGCTGGATCTCAGTCTGAAAATGGAGGAAATGAAGGGTCCAGTGCAGGTGGAGCTGGAAGCCCACAATAATGTAATAGAGGCCAGCCTGAAAGTTTTTGTTCACCTGGAAAAGCCACTGAGAGGATTGGTGGTGCAGCCGCATCCTGCACGCAGGGTACTGATGGAGTCAGTTGTGGTGAGTTGTTTTGCTTATAGGATTATGACAGTTTTATGAAGAGATCATAATTAGTGTTTATACCCTGCATTATGCTCTGTGTGTATTGTAGAGCTACACAGCATCAGTGCTTGAAGGCTCCAACCCCACATTTAAATGGACAGTGGATGACAAGCCCTACTTCACTTATTACAACACTGTCCTCAATGTCATCTACCAGAATGCTGCTATCTACAAACTTACAGTGAGTTTCTGTCTCATCTATTAAGTCAAATTGTTCTCACACCTGGGCTTACATATGGACGCATTATGCCCATTTTTAAAAAATAAATTAATATGTAAAACATCTGTTTTTGATAATACTTGCATCAGACAGCTGTGTTCGCTCATGTACCTCTGTCATTAACATCTAGAAAAATTCAGAGGTGTAGTGTACTGCAGTGAATGTGTGAGAAGAGTGACAGAGAACGAAGAGAGTCATCCTTGGAATTTGGAGCCAATAAATGTCTGGGAAATGAATTTTAAACTGAACAATGAACTGATTCATTGGTTATCAGAATAACATAACGGTTGTCGTTGTAATGGCTTACTTATACAGATGTGACACAAGCCTAATGTCATACTAACTATGTGATGTCTTCCCAGGTGACAGCCATGAACCATGTCAGCACGCTCACAGACCATTTTAACGTAACCGTAGACCGGCTCCAGCCCATGGTCAACCTCACAGTCAGGGGAGTGCCAAATGTGGTCCCCCAGGGCTCCACTCAGACTCTTACTGCCTCTGTGCTCATGGATATGTCAGTTTCTGCCACTTTCCGGTATGAACTCCAGGGTGGATAGATGGACAGCATTATGTACAATAATCTCAAAACTGCCTATTTCTCTCTCTATTACTTTTATTATATTTTTAAGGCTGAGTGAAAAACTGTTTGTTTGTTTTCTCTATTTTTCTTATGCTTTGCTCTTCTTTTCTGTTTTTCTCTTCTTGTGTGCCATAATAGCAATGCAGCAGTCAAGTCAAAGAGAAGCCTTGGATTTATAACTGTGCGGTTAGGGAAGATTGCTGACAAGAATTTTCCCCTCTGTGCGGCTGTTTCCCCTCTACTTTTTTTTTCTTTCATTTTTTTCTTCCACTCTTTGTATCCCACAAACTTTGGAGTACTCTCTCACTTAGTTTCTCTTCACTCTCACCATTTTTGGTTCTGAGAGGCTTCCTCAGTTCCAGTTTCCACTTCGCCTCATCAGAACCCTCTATTGCATCGTCAGAAAAGATTCCCACTTTCCATCTCTCCAGTTAGTGTGCCTGTGTTTGTGTGCATGTATTGGTATTACTCTTTTTATGTCTTTATAACCTTGTTTACACATTCACTTTATTGGTAGTGTAAATGACATAAAGAACATTGCTTTTTTAATTTTTAGATTTCTTTTCATGTTTTTGCGTTGTATCATGTTGCAGATGGTCTTTTGGTGATGGAGGATATAAGGAATTTGAATACAAGCCTCCCTACTCTTCCTCCCTCTTTTGTCAAGACTCATCTAATCAAGTCCTCCTAAGCAACAATATTACCTATATCTACTCTCAGCCAGGTAACAATAACAGCATTGAAATAAAAATGCCTATTTTTGTAAGCCTGAAAGTAGATAATAGCTTCCAAGTTATGATAATCAGGTTGATTTAACTTTAAGCAACTCTCCCCTTCAGGGCTGTCTCCTTAGGCATATTGGACAGTTCACAGCTGTTTTGAATACATCAAAAGAAGCATGTTCTTGATTGTGCGCCTGGACCATTACACTGCTAGTTCTTCCACTGAAGACTGTTTTTTAATTCTCAACATGAAAGTCCAATCAGTTTTACACAAAAGTTATCAGACTGACTGGCAAAATTTTAGGTGCATGGTGAAATTTCAGACCTAAATGCAAGAGGTCAGATTGGGCCTCTTGAGCCAGCAGAGTCACAGAACTTTATGATGCAAACGTGTACAGATAATATCTTCTTTCTTCATGATTTTCCCGTTCCCACCTCTTTTTTTTTTTTTCAGGAATATACACTGCACTGGTGTCAGTTTCCAATCGTTATGAGAACATCACTAAGAGCATCAACATGAGCGTCTACAGCATCCTCACTCATGTTAATATACAGACGGAGCCAGCACTTCTCCTCGCTGGCAAATCAGCTTTTTTTGAGGCTCACCCTTTGCCCACACCGTATGGAATTCACTATGAGTGGCACTTTGGAGATGGCTCTGTCACGCAAAAAGGTCGCCGTGTGCCGCACACCTTTACAGAGTCGGGCAACTTCACTGTTTGTGTTTCAGTAAACAACACCATCAGCTCTAACAGTGCTTGTGCTGAGATGTTTGTCTATAAGGAGATTGAAGATCTAACAGCTAAAAGCACTTCTCCCACAGAGCTTCACAGTCCTACAAAAGTGTGGGCACACCTTCGTTCGGGTAACAACATCACATGGACATTCTCAATGGGTGATGGGAAAATTTATACTCAATCTGAGCCTAATGTGTCACATACCTATATGAAAGATGGTAACTATACAGTAAATGTTACTGCTATGAATGCTGTAAGCTCTGGATGGACAATCCTTCCAGTTCAGGTGTTTGTCTTCCAAGTTATAAGAATGGAGCCCTCCGGATGTGTCCGAGAGCAGACCACTGTCAACTTTCAAGCCTGGGTGTCTGGTAACGCATCAGCTCACCTTTACGAATGGAGCTTTGGGGACGGAAGCCCCAACGAGACACAACGTGGCAACCCCAGAGTCTCTCACACTTATTTGGCAAGTGGGAATTACCACCTTTCCCTGCTCCTTTCCACCGGTGTCAACAAGACCACCAAGGCCAATTTCTTTACCTGGGTGTGTGTGCAGCCAGCTTTGACCAACATCAGCCTTACCCCTGAGAAATCCCATTACGCTGTGGGAGAAGAAATACGATTCTGGGTTAGAGCTGAACCCCAATTTAACTACAGTTATCAGTGGGACTTTGGTAGAGAGGAAGACCCTGTGCTCATTCATGGTTCAGGGAATATGGTGACAGCATTTAAGAACCCAGGTCTCTACATGGTGACAGTAAATGTTTTCAATAACATCTCATGCAGTAACGCTAGTGCTGTCATTGAGGTTCTGATGCCCATAGGACCAATTGTCATTCAGCATAATGGCACTAAGTATAATAATTTGACACTTGGAGCACCATACACTTTTATCAGTTCTTCATTGGCCTCCAATGTCACTTACACCTGGAACTTTGGAGATGGAAATGAGCTTACAGGACAGAATGTCCTTCATACCTACAACATCTCTGGAAAATACACTATCACGTTGAAAGCAGCCAACACAGTCAGTCAGAATGATACTACTTTAAGAGTTATTGTGATTGCACCAATCAGTGGGTTGAGAGTCAATGCAAGCTTGGTAAAAGTCCCTCTCAACGCCTCAGTCACCTTTGAAGCCCAAATGGAGGAGGGCCATCGGTCAAGTGCGCGGTACTCCTGGATACTGTGTGACCACTGTACCTCAATCCCAGGGACCTACACCATGTACTACACCTTTCGTTCAGTTGGGACTTTCAACATCATTGTGACGGCAGAGAATGATGTAGGAACAGCACAAGCAAATATCTTCCTGTTTGTCCAGCGTGAGTTGGAGGGGCTGCAGATTTTGGCAGAGGAGACTGGTGGAGAGGGAGGCACCAGGTTGGATGGTTGTTGCTTCCCTACAAACCGTGGTCTCCAACTTCAAGCTGGATTAAAGGAAGGCACCAACATGACCTTTACTTGGAACATCATCAGAGAGATAGACCCTGACAGCTCATTCAACAAAACTGGGAAAACAGTTCAACTGAATTTTCCCAAGCCTGGTCCTTGTATCATCTTACTCTGGGCAGCCAACCTTCTGGGCCAGCTGTCTGTCAACAGAACCATCCGCTTCCTAGAACCAGCCGGAGATGTGCACCTTCAGATCAGCAAAAACCCAGTGGCAGTCAATGTTTCAATAAATCTCACAGTACTGACTACAGAAGGCTCAGACCTACGGTATCGTTGGTCTGTAGATGGGAATGCTCTGCAGAGGAATATGCCTTGGAAGACCCACACCTTCAACACTATTGGGGAAAAACAAGTAACTGTGGAGGTCTTTAATGAAGTTAGCTCAAAGATTGTGTCAAAGCGTGTCAGTGTCCAGGAAGTAATTTCTGGCCTAAACTTCTCAGTCACTAATGGGACTCAGGACAGTTACATAGCAACAGGTGACAGCATCTCTTTACAGGGGAAGGTAGTGACAGGAACCAATGTGACATGGACATGGCTGCTGGATGGAAAAACAGAAACAGGAAAGAAAACGTCTGTAATTTATCAGGAGCCAAAGATAGCCACTGTTACTTTGAATGCCACCAATGGTGTGAGCTCGCAAGTGTTTTCAAAGGAATTCTTTGTTCAGGAAAAGATTGATAAGTTGGACTTTAAGGCAAGTAAGAAGTTTGTAGCAGTGAATGAAAAGGTAGACTTCATTATTTCCATGGCAGCAGGTTCGGACGTTGAACTGATTCTCAGCATCAGCGGCGATGCAACTGTTTACGCTAAGCCTAATCAGATCTACAGCCACGTATTCAGCAGGGTGGGAACATACAATGCGAACCTCACTGCTCACAACCAGGTAATGTAAAGGAAAAAGGTAGATTTTGTACATTGTAAGAACAAGTCAGTTTTACTCAAGATATGAGATAAAACGTATATTAAAAACAGATACTAAATAAAATACTGTCACTTGAAATTAAGTCCCCATCATCACCTTTGTTAATGTCCCAATTGTGTTCATCTAGGAAGTACATTATATAAGTTCTTGACATAGTGCCCTTTATAGAGTCAGTGACAGCATTTTTCTGTTTCCTCATGTTTATCAGGAAATTTTTGAATGTTTTGCGCTGCACTATAAGGGGCAAAATAGAGTAATCAAAATGACTTCTGCTAACTGAAACATATGTCACCAACATTATGTTAAACCTAATGCCATGTATTGATTTCATGCAGAAATTAGAATAAATTATTTATTAAATATGTTAATCAAACTAGCACAATTCCTATATTTGTTTGTCTTGTCCATATGTCCAGGTCAGTTCTAAGAGAATCAATCTCCATGTTGAGGTGATGGAGCTGGTACGTGGGCTCTCCATTGAAGGAATCTCAGATGCAATTGCAGTTGGTGAAAATAAAATGTTTGTGGCCAAAATATTGGCGGGCAGTTCTGTTAGTTATCTGTGGACTTTTGATCTGCACCATCACAAGTCAACACATATCGGCAAAGAGGTACACTCGGTTGCATATTAAAAAATTCATAATATCAACGTAAATATCACAGTATAACCGACAGTTGTTTGCTGCACGAACAGTAATGTATCTCACTGAATCACATCATTCCAGGCATACTACACTCCAGAAGAGCCAGGTGATTTGACCATTCACCTGAAGGTTTTCAACAACCTGCAAGGTCAGGAAGTCACCAAGTGGATATTGGTACAGAATGTGCTGAAGTCTGCAGATCTGCACGCTGTGCCACGGAATACTCTCATTAATAAGACGGTGAAACTTAGAGCCTACATCCTCCCCGTATCTAATCCTGTGGTGTGTTTGTGGCACTTTGGCGATGGCTCTGCTCCCGTTCGCACAAACACCACAAATGTGGGCTATGAGTACAGACACAAAGGACACTATCTGGTGCAAGTATGTTTCTTTGAATTCTGCTCTCTGTATCTGTTAGTTTTATTTATTTTTTAAAAAAGAAATAAACTGATGTCACAAATGCTGTATCTTCTAAGTACTGTCATTTTATGAGCTTGTTTCTGTTCCTTGGTAGGTAAACTGCAGTAACATGGTGAGCTGGGTGTTGGCGCAAGTGGAAGTAAACATCAGTGTGTTAGAGTGTGAAGAGCCAGAAGTCCATGTGGTTCAAGCTCCACGCTTGTCCATCTGGCGCTCCCAACCCGCTTTGGTAGAGGCCAATGTGGATCTGAAAGGTTGCATACGCTATGGAGCTCAGTACCTCTGGCAGATATTCTCAGGATCCTCTTGCGATAGTGAAGTCATGAAAGACCAATCAGTGACCCCCAGGGCTACGATTCGTCTGCCGGTGGAGGTGGACATGAGGCGGCTGCAGCTGTCGTTGCCTAAGATGGCTTTGGCAGCAGGGAACTACACATTGGTGTTTTCTCTGTCGTATGAAGGTGTGCCTCTGAGGAAGGCTGCCTGTCTGCATTTAAGCATCGTCTCCACTAGGTCAGTAGAAAAAATAGTAACCAAACATTCATATAAGTTTTTCGTTGATGTTGATCCTTTTTTCATTATTTACCTTTCAGTATGTAACATGTTTTCCAAACATATTATTATAATAAATTCTATTTCTGTGAGACACCTCTGGCTGTTAGCACAGTTGCCCCAGGTACCTGCTGTGCAAATCTGTTGTTTTGAACTGTGAATCATGCAAAGCTACTCTGGTAGAGTCCAAGAATAAATAATTACAGCAGTCTATCTCAAATCAAATTTGATAACCAAATTTAAGCAAGTGACTCCATTAACATTTCCTTGAATGACTTTGTGACATTCATTGAAAAGGAGTCTGTTTTCTGCCTTCACAGCATGATTAGAGAGAGGTGTTTTTGTTCTGCTCACGTTGTTTCTAATGCGTTATTGATCCTGCAAGTTCAAATATGTGGATTTCTTTCCAATTTATCCTTGAAAAGTGCAGCGATATGGTCCCTGGACATAAAATAAAAATCTTTTTGGAGGGTTTTTTTTTTTTTTACCCTCTTAAATTTGCCATTTTCTTCTTTCGTTCTTCTGTCTTCTAAATCAAATATGGGGATCTGTTCACTGTGTTGGAGATAGGTTGGGGATAGTGGCTGGTATAAAGGAGTTTAGATGCTGTTGATGGTAGAACAGACTAAGCTGATATTTATATGAAATAATTTGCACATTCCAGAGGAGGTTGAGAACAGAATTGTGAGAGATGGATGGTAGAGTGACATAAAAAAAAGGACTTTGAAAAACAGGGACTAGATGCTTGGAGAGCACAGGAGATTGACTATTTCACAAGAGTACTGATATTGAAATTTTAAGATGTGACTTAAACATCACAGGAAGTGACAAAGAAATGAGAACAGCAGGAAAACTGTGACTAAGAAGAAGTAAAACTGAATCTGAATTTATGTTTCAGAGATTGCAAGGAATTTGTTGCTTAATTTGAACCCTTTTTCTTTTTAGGCTGGTGCCGATTATAGAAGGAGGCACCTACAGGGTGTGGTCAAGAACACAAGACCTGCAGCTCAGTGCAGAAAAGTCGTATGACCCCAACATGGACCAAAGCAGACAGTCACTACTCCACTACCACTGGGAATGTCAAAACACCTCAAAGGTAAGGACCAGGAGTAAAATGGTTGCTTTGGCCTGTTGTTGGTAATTCTGTTGATATTTATTGATATGTCGTGGAGCAACCTTAACATAGCACATGTAAGTTATTAGTGTCATGTATTATAATTGTGTCTAAAGCACAATTATCTTTGCTCTGCTGGTTGGACAACAGTGTCCCGTCATGTCTCTTGGGTTTCTTTGTTTTGTTTTGTTTTGGGTTTTTTTTAGTCTAATAAGAAAGAGTATTACATTTTCAAACCAAACTTTGCTCTCAGAAATTTTTATTGCAGTTTTTAAGAGTGAATTCATAAAACAGAGGTTGGAGGACAGATTTGATTGTGTAAAAGAGGCTGGGGGGAAAAAAAGAATTACATAACAGTCCCAAACACTGCAACTGCCTTCAGC
This sequence comes from Etia nguti, assembly GCA_015106755.1. Taxonomy (NCBI): domain Eukaryota; kingdom Metazoa; phylum Chordata; class Actinopteri; order Cichliformes; family Cichlidae; genus Etia; species Etia nguti. Next base: position 11,614 of record VUQG01024287.1, on the reverse strand, counting down.
ATTGGTGTGAAGAGAAATAATTTGCTTAGGACAGTTTGTGTGCGTTGTGTTAAATTGAGTTGAGTGTATGCTGATGTGTGTGTCCATTTAGTGTTTTTCACACTTAGTGCTTTCTTGGCTGGGCGGGAACACATTCTGCCGGAGCAGCAAAAAACCCCCGCAATATAAGACCCAGTGGAATGGGAGTGTCCAGCAGGATGGAGTTTGTGTGCATAGTTGTATTTCCATTTTCATGAGGACCAGTTTTAGTGGAGAACTTTTGAATAAGAAAATTGAAGGTGAGGATATTTGAGCCAGGCCAGACTTGATTTCAGGTTAGAAGCAGGTTGAAGTTGTCATTATGACAAATGTTAGAGAAGTACAGGAAATGCATGTGCCAACATGGTCCTCGCAAAGATAGTTGTGCAGAGATGTACTTGTGTCCATCTGAGCACATAGGCATTTAAAGGGTTATGTAAGTGTTTAGAGATAAACTCTGCATTCCACAGCTGGTGCTTTGCTCCCCACCCTGACAATTACACAGTCCACATAAACACATACACACACTCACACACAGTTGTGCAGTACTATTGATTAAAAAAAGACACTCAGTTCAAAGACTGAAAGAGGAATTGACAAAATCCCAGGTCTTGAAGTGTTCTAAACATTCCTGACCTTCAATACAAACACCATTGAATGTGATGACAGAGCTGGTTAATAAAAGATGAAATAACTGACAAATTATCTTATAAACTACATTTTACATGGCAATGGATTTTTGCTTTGTTTCTTAAATACAGCGCACAAAATCAAATATAAAGTCTGTGACGATTTTTACTTGGCTATTTACGTGGTGACTATTTAAGTTGTGTTACAAAAGTTACTATGCAACTACAGTTGTGAAAATTAGGAGTTTGTGCTGCTTACAAGATGGGAAATTAACTTGGCACACACAGTATTACAGTCATCAAAAAGATGTTGTGTTTCCAACTGTGGAGAAGAACAAGTGTGGGTCTACTAAACATGAACTGCTGTACTGGGTTTTAACAGGAATACATTTGTACCGTTATTATCCACACTTTGTCTTTAGATTGGCAAAAGATGAGTGGTATACAGGGAACGAAGTTCAACACAGGCCTTTCTGCTTCAGGCTCTGTGGACGCTCACATAAAAATGGATGTTTTTCAGGTCAGGCGACTGTTCGGGCACACAAAATGATCTCTATGAGTGCTGCCTGCTCCAATCAGAGGTGTTATCAGATAGTGATGACGATAAAATGGCGAGAATGTGTGAAGAATATAAAAAAAAAACAATAAAGTAAAATCCAAAACTGTTGCAAAAGGACAAAATATTAATGGTACAGAAAATCAGTAATCTCGGGATCTGTCACTCAGAGTGGTAAAATAAACATTTCAATTCACGTCAATTATTTCCATGCTGACTATGCTCACAGTGCTGCTATTTACATGTGTTTCTAAAGTGTGGGTGCACATTTGCGGGTACCTCTTTACTTTCTCCCCATATGTGTCTCTAGATCAGGAGTGCTCAATCCCAGTCCCCGAGAGCTACTGTCCTGCAGCTTTTAGATGCATCCTTGTTCCAACACACCTGAATCAAATGAATGGCTTGTTATCAGGCCTTTGCCAAACTTGATGGCATGAGAAGAGGTAATCCAACCATTTGATTCAGCGGTGTTTTGGAGTAGGGATGCATCTAAAAGCTGAAGGACAGTAGCTCTCGAGGACTGGGATTGAGCACCACTGATCTAGATAAAATAATTGTCATATATTTAAACTCTTATCAAAGATGTTTTTTTAACCTACTCTGGGCCTTAAAAGTTGCATAAGCAATCTTATACATATCAAATACATGAAAGTGCTAGATTAGGTTGGACTTTAAAAACAGAGGTACTGGTAATGTTAGCAGGAAGTGTTGAGTATTTGATTGATTTTATCCTTGTGGTAATGGCCTGTGGTTTTTAGCTCAGCTGCAGGAGAACAGGTTGAGCAGAATGGTATGGGAGGAGTGCCAGGTGACTGACTCACCTGTTGCAAGCTGGCTAATCAACCTCTCCTTTTATGCAGTAGCATGCTGAGACCAGATGACACACATGCTGAGACTCATAGCTGATGGTGGGCTTTGCACCAAACTAAGGAGACGATATTCCTTTAGCTTTGCTTAGAGTTGAGTGTGCCTCACCATGCCAGGCAAGCTCCAGTGGAGCACACAGGGTTTTAGTTTATGCAGTACGTGTGAACACTCGCCAATAAAAGTCTGTTTGCTGCTCTACCCGGTCTCTGTCTGTGCCTGTGCTGATGAGAACCCACGGGCAGCAAAAGCCTCTGATACAGCCTCTTTTACTACTACTGAAAAATCCAAGCCGCAGCCCTAAACTTTTTAACACTCTCTACCAATTAATAATTGACCACGTTGGTGTGTTTCTTACCTTTATTCCAGCCACTATTATTGTGACTTGCTTTTGCATGTATCTATCAGAGCTCTATAGCCCATCTCCAGTTGGTGCACAACACAGCAGCAAGGCTGCTAAAAAAACAAAAGGCAGCACTCTCATATCACACGTATTCTTGCTTCCCATCACTGGCTTCTAATGAGTTTAAGAATCCACTTTAACATCCCGTTATTAACAACTAAAACAATACATGGACAGGCCCCTGCTTATTTATCAGAGGTACTGAGACCTACACTGCAACCACATTCTCAGATCATCTCTTAATTGTGTTCTGCTACAACCCCAAAAGTGATTAGATTTTTGTTGCTGTAGCACCCAAACTTTGGAACAGCCTTCTTGAGCCTGTCGGGTCATCGATTTATTTGAAACTTATTTTTGTAGGTCAGCTTTCCCTAAATCTTTCCCAAATTATTTTGGGCCATAGTTTACAAATGCAAGTGTGTTTGTTGGAATGAATTTGAGACTGTATGGAACATGATTTTGTACAATCTGACAGACTACATAAATAAAAAACTGCTGCAAATTCTCTTTTCAGGGTCCAGAGCACTGCTCCACCCTGAACTTCGGCCTGGGCTCCAGCGGCCCGGTGCTGGGGATCTCTGGCTCAGAGCTGGAGGCTGAGGTTGAATACACTTTCAAACTGACCATAAGCAAAGATGGCCTGGCACCAGAGTCCACCACACAGACTGTAAGTCTCCTTTTATATACATATTAATACCATCAGAAGACTCAATCTCTTCATTAAGTTATACACAGATTTTTCTCAGTCTTTATATTTTCAGCTTTCTCAGTTTCTTTCTATTAATACTTAACAATAATGCTTGTTAAAAAAAAAATGTTTCACAACCTTTGGTTAATTGATCACCAGTGAAAGTTATTAATTGGTTACACTAGATAAATAATTTATTTTATGCCATATGTACTGTTGAAATGGTTGAGTCAAATATTAAACATGACCAAAGTTTGCAAGTAATCTTTATAAGCCCAAATGCTCAGCATTCAGACGGCTTAAAACGGAATACTTCTGAATATTCTGAATTTTATTCTACTCACTGTGTGTTTGAGATGACCTAATATGGTCACCTCAGGTGGACCTCCACCTGAGAGATATACTACAAAGGAAGTTCCATAAAATGAGGTCTTCTCTGCATGAGCTGGCTCAACAATATCTAAAACCCTAGTTAAAGATAATGAGTATCAAAACAGCAGTTATCAACTTGCTGTGTTAATCCAGGATTTCTGCTTCCAGTTCTGTGCACACTCATATAAATGTGGCGTTTCACGGGTCACACAAAATGATCCCTATGAGTGTTGCCCACTCAGAGACATTATCAGATAATGATAAAGTAGTGATGAAAATCTATAAATAACATAAAAATTTAGCAATAAAATACAACAGTGTTGCAAGTAAAACAAGAGATTAATACTCAGAAAATCATTAATCTTGAGATTTAGTGCACAGAACGGTAAATTAAACATTTTAACTACAGTTAATTGTTTTAATGCTGAATAAGCTCTTGGCTCTTCATTTCGACAGCTTACTTAAATTGATGTCAGCAGATGGGAGCTCTGAAAATTTTAGGCTGGATACATTTAAACATTGACATTTATACACGTTCTGCATTATCAAATGGATACATGCACGTTCCAGTGACATTGGCATACACAAGAAGCAATCAGAGAGTGCAAAACCTTCACTAAGGCAGCTCCGTCTCTGGCCAGTATTTACTTTGAAGGATATTGTATTTTATTTTATATATTCATTATATTATGTTCATTTTCTTTACTTTGTTCTTTTTAAACATACTTTAAGACGTTTGTAGTGCAGTAAAAAAAAAGCGCAAATGACAAGCTTTTGTTATCTACCCTGCTGAAACCCATTTTAATATACTTGTCATAATTTTGAATATGGGATTTTATTTTTTATTCATGTGGATATAAATAGTTTCTTTGAAGATAAAAAAACATTTTGGGGTCAGCTTGAAAGAAAGGCAGTTCAAAGGCGAGATGCAAACTATAATGTGATGTTTAGAATGCACATATACCCGCATCACCCGTACAATTTTAAAGATAAAAGACATTTTATGAAAGTTTGACCTTGAAGAAGAAGTGAGAGGTCCAACGTAATGTGATATTTAGAATTCCTATATGAGACTCTCCATATGCCTATATGTTATCAATACAAACAATGGAAGTGTGAAATATAGTTTTAACAGTAAATAGTTCTGTATAGCATTATCATCACTTTCACCTTGAGACCAGTCTGTTTACTTTGAATGAGAGGTCAGATGGGACATGATATTTTAAATCTTTATATAGTACGTTCTTAAAAAATTTTCAAGCTATTGTGTTAACATACAGTAAGAATGACACATCTGCAAACGCTACCAAAAACACAATCTCCTTGGTGGATGTAATAAAAGAAACAACAAAGCACTTCTAGCCGATTTTAAACTCTGAACATTAACTGTTTCCTGATCAGTTTATGTGTTTGGTACAAGTTACCACAGTGATCTTAGCCAGGTAAAAATAGGGCTACTTTTAGGACACAGAAATCTCTGACATTTAAGCTCAACATTTCTTGGTAAGAAATTCATCTCACTTTGTAGTACAGCCCTCTGCTTTTCTATCTTTGGGGCAGCCAATCGGAAGAAAGGTGGTTTAAAGAGGGGGGAAAGGGAGCTTAAAGTGTAATGCAAGACAAGAAGAAAAGAAATGTGAACAAAAAAGCTATTGTGATCCAGCCATGGCATGGCATCCAACATGGCATGACAAAAAACGTTTCCTATTGTAATAATGAACCATGGCAAATATTTTGAGGGTTCCAGTGCAGGCTGCAGATTTGTGGTCCAAGACTTCTTGTTCTGTGTGCTGATCACTGTTTAGAAATGCAAGTAAATAAAAAAAGGATTAAACACTAAATTGTCTTTAAATAATAGTTCAATAATAGTTACTCATTTGGGAAAACAATATTGCTTTTTTTTCCCCCTACAGATTGCGGATATTCATATACAGACATCTGATTTAAGCCAAATGTGCACATATAACTTTTTCTTTTTAGGTGGTTAAAAGTTGCCTTTCAGATCTTGGTGACTGCATCCCTATACGTCTGTTTGTGTAACAGGTGCTCGTCCAAAGCGGCCACATTCCCATTGTGTACCTCGAGTGTGTGTCCTGTAAGGCCCAGTCGATTTACGAGGTCAGCCAGAACTCGTATGTCTACCTCCGAGGAACCTGCACCAACTGCAAGGGCGTTCTTCGTGTGGTAAAAACTCACACAAACACTGACATCAATTCCTAAGGGCAGAATATGGCTAAAAATGTCTTTCTATGTCTCAGCAAAATGAGGTCACTGCACCACAGAAGCAACAGTGAAGTCAACGTTTCCACGTCCCTTTCTTCTCTTTCTTCTTCTGCTGCCCCACCTCTCTTCTTAATTCAGACTTTCCCTGGGATTCGTGATGCAGGCAGTAGTGTGTGGGCGTGAGAATGAGGTCATCCCTTAAGCTGAGCCAGAGAGAATATGTTGTGTTGAACTTACATAAGGAAACAATTTGAAAGAGAAAACAATCATTGAGTTTCTGGAGTTTGAACTCCACATACCAGCTGACTTTGCTCAGCTGCAGTATAACCAATGTCACTTTGTTAGGATTACACTATATTTTCCATACTGACTGGAGTATGTTTGAATTTGGGACTCTCTACACACATCTGACTAAATATATGTAGTCATTACATACTAATATGTCTTCAGTGAAGGGAAAGATATCCATCAGCTTGAAAAGAAACAACTTTAGCAAGTTTTGTCTCACTTGCGCGTCATCAGTTTTAACATCTAATCATTTATACAGTACTTATTGCAATTCTAAGTTATGAGTAACTTAGGAGACAGGCAAGATTAACTCATTGGAAAAAGGTCAGGTCTGTCATGCATGTGTGAACATGGATATGGACGCTTTAGAAATATTGTACACATGAATTGTAGAAAAAAAGTCTCTCAAGAGGAACTAAATTATTAATAAGGAAAAGGCTAAAATTAAGAGTCAAAGGTTACCGCCTCTTTTGAGCACTTTAAGAATAGTTATTTTATTATCATGATGATTTAAAAGCTATCCATCTTTAAAGGGCATAGTTTTACATTTTAAGGAATACACTTATTGCTAAGAGTTACATCAGAATGCTTCCCTCATGTCTTGTAACACTACCCTAGATGTAACCAGTCCAACAAAGCGTGTCCCTGTAAACTTTTATCGGAGCACTCCAAACTTATCAGTTTTAGCCCGCACTAAACCTCCTGGTATTTTCATTCAAAAAGGTATTTTTACAAAAACATAATTCATTAAAGCATCATGTCTGGATCCAAAATAAATGAGGACATTCCAGTCTATAAAGTTTCCACTTGCTGAGCAGTTCCTACCTTTGAAAATGATCTCTTATCTTAGTCTCCTGTCCACTCTTTCATACATATTTCTCCATCTCTGTTACATTTTTTTTCCCCTTGCAGATTTACATTTAGCTCATCAGTTTTGAAATGATCTACACCGAAACAGTTTGTTTGTGTGGTGGTTGAGCTGTTTGAAAAGTTGCATTTGAAATTACCTGCCACTTAAAAATGTTAACCTGATTATCCGGCCAACTGTCAAACTGTTTTATAATCTGTTGTGTGCCTTTTATTCCCAACTATCTTTTCAACTGCAACCCAAGCAGGAAAAAGCAGACTGGTGTCACTGATATCACTAATATAACTCATATCAAGGACAGGGAGTTGCAGGCTGTTTTCTCAACTCATTAGTACATCTCCTTCTCTGTCTTAGCGCTGGAGTGCCATGACGCTAAAGAATGAGACTCTGGTCCTAGACTCCTCCTCCACCACGACAGGAAGCGACGGTATGAATCTGGTGCTACGGCAGGGGGTCCTGCGGCATAATGATTCCTATGTCTTCACCCTGCATGTGACCGACAGCAGTTTAAATGGTGAGGGCGCTGCTTCTATCACACTGCATCACAACAAGGCCCCGGCAGGTGGGGAATGTCACCTGAGAGCTGGAGGGGAGGCAGGAGTGGCCTACGCGGATCTAGATGGCGAAGGCAGGAGGATACGCACACTGCTGGACCGCGTACACTTCAACTGCTCTGGTAGGAAGAAGGAAATGTGACTTAACTCTTTATAATTATCATATCCTTTGATATCCTTTGTGATTATTGCATTAATTTTAACCCTTTAGGTTACAGTGATCTGGGGGACTCTGAAACTACCTTGCTGTACAGTCTGCTAGTGACACGCTGCAAAGAAGAATACTGTGAGGACTTTTGCGTGTACAAAGGAAGCAGTCCAGACCACTCGGCCTTCCTGCCTCCAGGTTTCAGCATAGCCCAACATCATGTATACGTGTACATCACAGTGGAGGACCACCAGGGAGCTGCCATCATGCCACTTAACAAGTAACTCTGCTTTACTCGGTTTAGTTCACTTATGCGGCAATGAGCCTTCAGTCTGAATCTTTTTAGGTCACTTTTATCTACCATGGTGTTATATTACTGAAGTGTTTCAAGAAATCACTACAAACCCCAAGGTATTTGCTCAGTTGTTGAGTTTCATGGCATCTAGACGCAACATTACTGTTACTGTTGCTCTTCTTGTTCTGTCACAAAACGGCTGTGTGTAGGCAGGAAAGGACCCAAACGCAAACTCGCAGAGACAAAAAGTAAACTAAAAAAAACACAGCTTTATTGCTGGCGTGGTGGGACACAAATAACAATACAAAACTAAACTGGGAAAACTAAAGCACAAGGAGACACAGGGAAACTCACACACAGCTATGAGGGAGGACGCGACACTGACAAAGAGAAACACGGGGCTTAAATACACTGAGGGATAACGAGGGGAATGAACCACAGGAGGAGAGCACAGCTGGGAGTGATTAGGCAGGACGAGACAGGGGGATGCAAAACTAGAAATAATAGTTCAAGCATTACCAACATTTTTAAACACAGTCCCTGATTTCCAGGAGTTCAAAAGTAATTGGAAAATTTACTGACAGATCAATTCATGGCTAGGTGGGATCTCTTCCATTACTGTTCCATGGCAAATCAGGCACATAAAATGACTGAAGCTAATTCCAAATGTCAAATTTGCATTTGATTGCTTTTCAAGCCAGATTACACTGTGGCACACACCATTTATGGTGGTGATCTCATTAAAGAGTATGTTGAATAATCATTTAAAATGTCCATATTTTTTTCTGTCTACAGTTAAAATGCTAGTATATGTAACTCAGTTAAGATCACTACAGTCAAAATAAGATTTTCGTTTCAGTCTGTAATAATTCATATTTGAAGGTACTACTCTGTTCTGAGAGTGCCAACCTTCCTGCCTTGCCACCCATTGGCATACATGTAAGGGCAGAACTAGGGATGGGATTTAGGAACTAGTTCTCTTAGAGAAGTTCAGTTCTCAATTGTTCACTTCTTTGGAATTGTTTGTCTGCTTACCTATCAATCCTGCTTATAGGTTCCAGATGCACTTTCGTTAGTCAGTGCTCCCCAGGGCAGCTGTGGCTACAATGTAGCTTGCCATCACCAGTGTGTGAATGTGTGTGTGAATGGGTGAATGACTGAATGTAGTGCAAAGCGCTTTGGGGTCCTTAGGGACTAAGTAAAGCGCTATAAAAATGCAGGCCATTTACCATTTTACAATCACTTGATTTCAGTTTGTCTGCTGAAGGAAGGAAAATAGTGTCTGAAGCATTGATATTGACTTTCCGGTAACACTTTCTATTATATTTGGTAATAAAGAGATAATAGCAGGGTAACAAGGGGGAAACGAGTGTAATATTGTGGTAATTTCTAAGTTATTACTGTGCAATTACCAAAGTAATAACCACATAATATCCAAGTAATATCATGGTAGCAATACCAGAGCAATATTACCCTGAAATTTATGTAATAGACTATGTGCAACTTAGCATATGCTACTTCCGGTGGGGAAACTCCTGTAGGGCGCTTCGTTTCCGGTGTGATATTCGCGTCTTGTTTACGATCGGGTTTTCCAAAACAAGTCACCTAAATGGATGAATCAAGTGGCGATTTACATTTCTCAAGATGTCTCGGGCATTTACCAAATATATCTGTAGATGATGTTCATCGATTTTTCGATATTTTTTCCCCCGCGCCTCAGAGCAAAAGAGAGAAAGGATTCAGATTTTATATTTCTCAGTATTTGTATGATTTTGAAGGTATGTCACAACATACCCTTTGTAAATACTAATATATAGAGACCCTTAACAGCAATCATTCATTTATTTTTTTTATATCCTATGGCTTTTTTACATGGTTTGTTGACATGCTGTCAGTGTTGGGGAGTAACGAAATACATGTACCGGCGTTACGTATTTAAAATACAAAAT
>VUQG01024286.1:0-14679 GCA_015106755.1 Etia nguti | reverse complement strand
GTGCTTGACCCAAGCTTTAAGGATTTAAAGTGTCTTGCAAGCGGAGAGCAAGAAGAGGTTTGGACCAGCCTTGAGGCCCTGCTGCAGGAACAGTGTAAAGATGCCACCACAAAGGAGCCAGCAAAGACAAAGAGCCTCCTCCTCTCTTCATTGTCTTCAGACTCCGATTCAGATGAGGAAACCCTGTGTAACAGGGCCCTGAGTTTGTACAGAATAGAATCCACCATCAGCGAGACTGACTGCCCGCTGCAGTGGTGGTCCAGTCGAGCAGGGACCCACCCACAGCTGTCTGTCCTGGCCCACAAGTATTTGATTGGCCCTGCCACTTCTGTCCCATGTGAGAGACTGTTCTCACTTGCAGGTCACATAGTAGCAAAAAAGAGAGCTGCCTTGAGCTCTGAAAATGTGAACAGGCTAATTTGTCTAAGTAACTGACTGAAAGAGACGGACAGTAAATAAGCATGGAGGTATTGTGAGCCTTTATGTTGAAATTTTTATTATTGTTTAAGACAATACGATTTTGAAAATGTACTTAAAGTACTTAAAATAGCACCTTATTTTTAAGTCTGCCCAATTTTGGCCAGGGATATTATTTTTTTTCTCTGTTTTGAATTGAAATGCAATTGAAATGCTTTTTTTCCATAAATTAAAAGAGCTTGAGTTTACAATATTCATGTCCATGTCTATACAAAATATACAAAATGTTGAATAATCAGGTTCCCCATCAGACCTCATAGTACCATATCACCCCAAACAGAGCACTTCACTGACAGACTGTTGTCTTACTTGTGATTCCAAGCCCTTTAAAGCCATGCTTGACAGTTGGTATGAAGTGTATGTGCTGATATGCTGTCTTTGGTTTTCACTACATGTGGAGCTGAGCATTATGGCCAAACATCTTTACTTTGATATCATGTGTGCAAAGGACGTTATTCCAGAAGTCTTGTGATTTGTTCAGATGCTACTGTGCAAAGTGTCTGCTTTTATATACGTGGTCACACCTGCTGATGATCAGTTCACCACGGTGTATTGATTAGCAGCACCTTGCTGCTAATGTAAATGTAAAGTCTGTATAGATTGTTGAAAATGTCCTCACACACATAAAACAAATGTTCATAGTATTTCTACCATACCAAATAAGTGTAACTAATGTTTTATGATCCATAGTTGTAGTGTTCTCAAAATGTCATTAATGTAGCCTTGCATTTGTTTACTATCTTTCTAAAACATTTACATAATAATTGATGTGCAATCAGAGGTGTAATTGAAATAAAACAACCACACAAATAAACACTCACAAAACACACAGTTAACAATGCTGTAAAAAAAAATCATAGTATCTACAGCAGTGTACGTGTAAATAAATGACAGAATCAAAAGAATGAAGGACATTACTGAGACTTTTATTACAGATAAATACAATTCTCACTGATGTACAGTGCTTGAAGGTAGATATATTCAGGTTACGATACTTTAATTGTTTATTTATCAAGTACTTATTGATTTATCAGTTTGTCACGTTTTTATGTAAATGCAAAGAAACTATATTTGAATTGAACTCAGAGAGAGAGAGAGGGGTGGAGTGTGGGTGGAATATGTTTTGAACAAGTACTCACTTAGAAACAGGAGTCCACAGAGAAGACACAGAGAGCGGAGGCTTGGAAGCAAACACTGATAAGGTTGGCGTTCCTTTTGATTTTTTGGGGGAAAAAAACAAACACATACAGTTGACGATGTGTTTCATAAAGTTTTCTGACAGCCTCTCTAAAAATAGTTTTATATTTTCAGAACTCATAATACCATAAGGATATTTATTGTTTTATGGTTTTATTTTCAGTTAATCTAAAAATAAATATTCAAATAAATTGCACATAAATTTGAAAGATAACATCTATTAAGTTATCAGAGGGTAATTCTACTTAGTCACAAGAGTCCATTTCACACTGACCATTACCTTTTAAATCTTTTTTTTTTTTTTTTAAGTTTTTGGTAACACTAAACTTTTTTCCTTTTGTATGAGATATTACACCTGAAGTGTAATTGGTGGTAAGAAAAAGAGTATAGATCCCCTGTAATCTATATTTTTTCTTAATTTTTAATTAATCAATTTTTTTAACATCAAGAATACATCAGTCAGATGTAAAAAATCAGAGTGAGGATGAAGTCACCTGATGCAGCAAATAACATTTTCTGTTGAAATTAAAAGAAAAAAATCAACTACAGAATAGATGGGAGTTTGAGCTGAAAATTGAGCTCTGGAATTAAAGAGGTGATTTTAAGGAATGACTTTACTTTTCTTTGGGTAATTGGTAGTAGATAGGCAACCAAAGCTTGAATCTTATTCATCTGTGGGCAAATGCCACAACCACTAATGACGTAACCAAAGTACTCAACCTCTGATTTGGGAATGTGACATTTGCGTGCACTCAGGACCAGTCCAGTTTTATGAATCCATTGAAAGACATCAGACACCTTTAACTTCATCCACTAGCAACAGCAAATATAATTAGAATATTAGATGAATAAAACAAAACAGATAACACATCTGACAACTGAAAGCATGCTAGATGTCACAAGACAAGTAACAATAATCAAAAGTAATTGCTTTCGATAAAAGACTAATATGACTGATTCAATTCATGTGATTGTCATGTCCTTTCTATTTCTAGATATGGCAGTAAACTCTTCAACATGCATTGACTCCCAGCTTGATCCAAACCATTCCTCCATAAACCCATACATTCAGCAGTTTAAGTTCATAGACTGCCTAATGTCCAGACCAAGCTCCATAATCTTCACCTTAAATAGCATCGTCATTATTGTCAGTCTCCTCCCTCTCTGTACCATAATCCTCTCCCATGGACTCCAGCAATGGTGGCAAAACCATTCATCCTCTTCAGCTTTCATCATGAGTCACTCTGACAGCTTTACCTACCACATGGTCTCGATGGAATTATCTAATGTTGTCGGGTCTATCCTCGGCTGTTGTGGTGTCTACAATAATCAGTCCAGCATTTTACAAATAGGAATCCCCTTTTTCTCTTTCGCCTCTTTTGGAGAGACATTCTTCCATGTCCTGACCTGTGCAGAGCGCTTCCTGGCTGTCATTCATCCTGTCACCTACCTGAGGTTGAGAACGCAAAAAGGGATCAGAATCAGAAATATCATTATTGGTTGGGTTTGGGTGTTTTGTTTTGTGATTGCGTGTCTGGTACTGATTGAAGACTTATATAACATTTTGTCTTTATTCTTGTTAATATTGACATTAGCCGTCATCTCCTTCTTCACTTCTTCTGTTCTCTGTGTTTTGATTCGTCCAGGTCCAGGAGTTCAGGTTAGGAATAGGGAGAGAGTTGACCAATCAAAACAGAAAGCTTTCCACACCACTATGGCCATATTTGGAGTGGTGGTGTTCAGATTTCTTGGGTGTGTGACTTGGACTTTTCTACATTTGTCAGGAGAAATGCATTATTGTGTGATAATGACATGTATTATTTGGCTTAACCTGCCTTGCACCTTGGTGTTACCTCTACTGTTTGTTTACAGAACAGGGAAAATTTTGTTCTGTAATGTCAATACCAAATGAAGTAAAGGGTACGGCCTCCTTCCGCCCCAAAAAAGGTCATTTGAATAAATGAAAAAGTTCAGAGAAAGATCAGCAAATATGATACACTTGGATTACAACATAGCAGTTTTAATTTAGACAGATGACTGTATGTTAAGTTTAGGTTTATTTTGTAGCTTTTAATACTTTTCATAGTAATGAAATTGAGTGACAGTTGTCTGACACTGTTATTTTTGCGTACAAACCACTCGCTGACCTGCAGTACGTCTTTATGACTGGACCATTAGTGTTAATATTTGCAATCATTTCATTTATGATTAAATTTGCAAGTCATTACTTCTTTGTTAGTTCTGAGCATATTAGAAAATCAGGTAGATATCTCAATAGTTCTTGCAAACAAGTGTGAAGCTTCATCTTCTCTGACTTTTTGGATTTTAGTTCCATTGGCTCCCCGCCTAGTACCCCTGCAGTCATCTGCTAAAAGAAACAAATTAAGAACTAAAATCCTTATACTACAAATTGTCGAGATAACTATCTAATCCTCATCTAGAACTCAAAAAAGCCCATGGGTTCCTGTAGAGCAGAACTTAAGTAAAACTGTTATTCCTGCCTGTATTCAATCATTTGGTGATCTTGTTTCGGTATTAAAGTTCTGTAAGCTGTTGGAAGTTTCTGAGTAGTGCCTTTGAGTCCCTTTTCATTTTCATTATGACAATTTTAATCTGATAACTCTCAGTTATCTGTAATTAAAAAGAAATGAGCTTAATAATTTAATAAATAATAATAAAGAATAGTGATGACTACCAGGAAACACCATTGACAGTTTCTGTGTAATAAACAACTTAGTTTTTATTACTACTGTAAGTATTATTAGCTACTAAGCTAAAGTTAGCTACCAAGATTCTATACTGTATATATATATTGGTTGGAGGTCAATCAGTGACCAAGGTTGTGCAGGACAGTGGGGTTAGCCTCCCATTCAAATCTAATGTATTCATATGTAATATTCTTTATTTTGTGTTTCCATACTTCTGAAAGTTATCGTTACCACTGTATTACATTCCAAAGGTGTTGCTATTTAATAGGTATTTAATAATTCAAAACATTAAACATCCATCCATCCATGCTGGGAATCTAAGGCAGGATTAATTCAAGTATTCAGGTATATCATTCAAGTCAGTATATAAGTATGTAATTCAAATATATAATATACTAATACCTTCCAAAATATGGTAAAACATCAGCCAATATTACTTATTATTATGAGATCATTACAATTTAAACTCTTTATAAAAATATGAAAATTCTAACTCACAAACATTACCTTGCTATTACTATGAGGTTATCATATTATTAATTGGTTTTGTCTCATGGGGATGTCTTTATTTCCACATTATCCCCCCCCCGCCCCCGCCCCCCCCTATAGTTTTTGGGCCCATATTATCCAATTACATAAATTTCAGTCTAATATTCCTCAAATCTAACCATTGTTGCTACCTTAATATTACTTGAAAATTAACTAGTTATTGCTTTGGTAAATGATTGGTAATAACATAGAAATTACCAAATTATTATGTCCTTGTCTCTGCCTATATTACCAAGCTGCAATATAAAATGCTACCAAGAATTCATATTTCTTATTGATCATTAGAAAAAAATTTAAGACATTACGTAATATTGAAAAATGTGTTGACACTACTGAAAAATCCTCCTACGTTGTGTGCGGAGGTGTTCAGGGAATGTTTTCTGGAGAGCTGATTGGTCTGTAGGCAGACACTCCCAAACTCCTGTCTAATCGCAAACATAAACTACTCCACAGCAAGTTAACATAGCGATGTATCCCAGTAAGAAGTTAACCACCTTGGCTGTTCAGAAAACCTCGAGTTAATCCGTAAGTTACCTTCATAAGATGAAATCCTGATTTGTAGTGCAGGTCTCAGGTGTCATTAATCACAAACATACACACAGAAACACTCACAAACCACACGGTTAACGACTTTTTGATTTGGATGCAAACAAAACAAACATGTGCATCGTTTGCATTTTTTCCACTGTTAATCCTAGTGGACAAAGAAAATAAAGTACAGGTGGAGCAATATCTGTGTATGTAAAAAAAAAAAATAAATAAAAAAAAAATAAGGTTAATCCAATCAGAAACTTGAAAGAAAAGAAAAAGTGGTCAGAATCAAAAACATCACTAATGGTTTTTTGTGACTGCTCTGCTTTGCAGACATGAGTCGGTGGCCTTTCTATTTACACAGACTCAAATTCCCTGTGACTCTCACTTTTATTAAAAGGAAACATCCTTACTGTAAAATTCCACTCATGATCTGATCCTTTGAAGGTCTTGAACTATTTAAAAAAATATATATATTTTTTTATGTTTAGCACCATTAGTGGTTCACTGTGATCTGTCATACTCTCTCATCTGCCAAACCATCTGGCATCAGAAGAGCACAAGTTCTGTTATGTTCAAAGCTAAAAATGTGGTAACATTTTTAACAATGCCTCATATATAATACACACATAAGATTTGCTGTATATAGATACTCAAACATAATAAACTGTTCACAGATGCTCAGTCTATGTGATATTCCAATGTTTAATCGTGTTTACTGTGATTTCAGACTTGGAAACTTTGGTATATATTAGCTTATCTTAACACAGTAATTACTCAATAATTGTTGTGTAAGCAATGATTATACACTTCACACTTAATGTTTCAAAGTGGAAAAGGTCAAATGGTCATTGTGTTTTATCCATGAAACACTCAACGTGGGATTCAGGAGATCATCAAACTATTAATGTCACCACCTTTCTACAGTATGTGCTCATTTGAGGTCAGCAACAATACATTCCCATGCTAGAGGGGTTGGGAATAGCATTACATTCCCATTTTGAGTTATCTGAGTGTTTTCTAGAATACTTTTAACGCCAAATAAAAGTTATGCTTCATCAACTGTTTCTCAAAGAGTCAGTGGGACTCCAATCACTTGCATCTTGTATCTTCACATTTATGCAGCTGCCTCACCCCTGAGGATGAATGCAATGTCCCCTGTTTGTCTATATATTTGATATAAATTCTGTTTCCACATACCTTGCACTAGTGTTCGCCACATAAATGCCACTAAACATTATAATCTGTTCTTTGGCGTGAAGTGATCCGGGTGCTGTGAGGGTAGCAACACTCTTGTTCACTGGCAAAAAAGCCTGCTGTACATGCACCAAACTGTGGGTCACAAGTCTTCACTTGCTAAACGCTTAAATTGCCCATTCTCCATGTCAAGCTCCTTTAACTTTAAAATGTAAAGTCTGCAAAGCCCTCATTTTAAACCAGTGTTTCCCAACCACAGCCATGGAAGATTATCTGGTTCCACCTGATTAGTACTCTAAGTGACTGGCGTGAGTAACAGGCAGAACAATTACATTCTCTTCCACTAGAGGACAGTAAAACTACCTCTAATTAAATGGGTTGCCAACTGCCAGTAAAACAGAAGAAGACGAAGAAGAAATTACATAATAGTCATGCTGTGAGACGACACAGCGCATAATAGCAATAGATAAATATTTGAAAAGATAAAGGAGTCAATCTGACCTGGGTCCTGGAGAAAATTCCGACCCAGATGAAGGCCCTAGCATGAGTAGTGGTCAGAAGAAAGGAAAAAAGGTATACTGGGGACAAACTGAGCAATTCCATTATACCTGGTGCACGGGGAAAATTTATCAATAGGCTTTTTGTGGCATTTTTGTTTGGTGGTGTGCTGTGTGATTTTTCTAATGTGAAATATGTGTCATGGCTCCAAAAGGTTGGGAAAAACTCTCTTAAACTATGTCCTTGAAGAATGGTTGAAAAAGTGCTCTAACTCCTTGGCAGCAATAAGTAACTCCAACTGTTCTGCAATGAAAGACCAGTTTTTCTGTTTTTGCAGTTCTGTAAGACCTGAAACAAACATTACAATCCCTGATTTGACATTTAGCAGGTTTATTGTAAGACATATGTCTTACTTACTGTGAAAAATAAGGCTTTTCCAATAAATGCCTACTGGCACGCACTTACACAAAATTTCTGAGGGCCCACAAGTAATGAATGATTTGAATACAAAAAAAAACATGTCTCTATATCATTTCAATAGAATAATGAACTATAGGTGCCTTGATGTATTGTTAAGAACTATGTCAAAAACTTCTAATTTTTCAGATGCGGTATTGATAAAGGATGAAATGTTCTGATCCAGTGTACTAAGAAATAAATCTATGTAAGTGCTATTCAGTGCTACACTGATAGAGTATACAGAAACAAATAAAAGAAGGTATTATGTATATTATGAACACTTTCCATTTGATGTGCAGTGGTCATTAGTGTCTGTGAAAGCCTCCATATTAAGTTATACTTGTTATATAATCATCTCTATGTCAGTACATCAACATTTGTCTTTATGCAAATTAAACATGTAGAGAAACAGAGACAGGGATAAAATGGGACCACATTATAGAGCCAGTGCAGTGTACTTGAAGTAAATATCCACAGGAGTCCACAGAGGAAGTTCAACAAGAAATTGCCTGATAAGGTTGGTGTTCTTTTTACTTTTTAAAATAAGCACCACTACCAAAAATTATTTAAGTCCAATGTGAAAACAAACAGTGTTTTTAATGGAAATAACATTATCCAAACTCTACTCCAAGCCAAACCCTAATATTCAGCCTTGATGGTTGAACAGGGATGCAGTGGATGTGAAAAAATTGATGTCATTTTTATTCTTCATACCAGTTTATATAAAAGAAAGATTTTTCTTTCTTTTGAGAATTATTTGTTCTTTCAGACAACTTTCATGATTGACAACTGTCATTTTTATACAATAAAATCAATAATTAAAAAATTAAATTCATTTTATTTATTTTTTTTTGTGTGTTCATCACCTTTTCTCAAAAACTATATAAAGCAAAAATAGTGGTATAATTGAAAAGCACAATCGTCTGTGTTGGGTTTATCACAGCCACGCACAGAGATACACCCAGAGAGTACAGTATTAGGGACTTTATTTGATTTGAATACACAACTTTGTCTGTACACGATTTGATTACTTTTCAATGTACATCCAATTGAACAAATAAATAAACTGCATATGAATTTATATGGTGACTAAAAAATGTGGTGATGAATGTTGAAATGAGATAATACTGCTTTCAAAAAGCTGGACACATACACAAAAATACTGTCTGAGCTTAGTACATTTTGTAACTATTAAGTTATCACATGGTTGATGTTTAGTTATGTAAATACAATAAATCTGAATAGAATGAAGTGAGGCTGCAGTGTGAATCTAGTACAGAGTCCACAGAGCGCAGACAGACGAAAGATGCTCAGAAATCATCGAGAATAAGGTTGGGTTTAAAAAAAAAATACATTCCTACAATCACAGTCCTTTTAAATAACTTATGACAACTAAAATGCCTAAAACATAATGTTTTAAAAAGACAACATTATAGAAGGGAGCATTATCAGATTTTACACATAAAGACTTATTTTTTTTGTAATGGTCAGTACCAAAAATTGGTAATGATGTCACTGTCACTGTAAAAGATCTGTAAAGTGAGAAAAAGACATTTGCACCACATTGTAGTTTATAGTACTTGCCACATGTGTGTGTGTAATGAACCAAACAAAGAAGTTTTAGTCATGAACTCGCAGGATAGGGCTTGGGTGGCCAAATTTCTCCATCCATATACTCTATATAGTATGGCATATATAGAATCAGCCACAATTTTGATAAAATCACTTAAAACTATCGCTGTGCAAAAGGTATTTAATTCATTAATTGATTTTTTCCCCTCAAATTATACTTCTACAATGTGTCATGTAGAGAGGGATATGTGACAGGAATTGGACCTGAAATGCCTGGCTGAGTAAACAGAATGTAAAATGCAAATTCACATATAAAACAGCTGTGCAGACCTGGAACTGATGATGAAAATTGTATGTATAATATAATTATTTTTTTTAAATCTCAAGAAATATGACTCTCACCCCTCTGAAATATGAGGGGTCATATTTCCTAAGATTTTGTTTTAATTAAACAGCCTACTTATGCTTTTAAAGAAATATATACAGTACTATGCAAAAGTTTTAGGCAGGTGAGAAAAATGCTGTAAACGAAGAATGTTTTCAAAAATGGAAGTGTTAATCATTTATTTTCATCAGTCAACAAAATGCAGTGAATGAACAAAAGAGAAATCTAAATCAAATCAATATTTTCGTTGACCACTGTTTGCCTGCAAAACAGCATCAGTTCGTCTTGGTACACTTGCACACATTTTTTGAAGGAACTCAGCTGGTAGGTTGTTCCAAACATCTTGGAGAACTATCCACAGATCTTCTGTGGATTTAGGCTTCCTCACATCCTTCTGTCTCTTCATGTAATCCCAGACACACTTTGATGATGTTGAGATCAGGGCTCTGTGGGGGCCGTACCATCACTTCCAGTACTTTTTTTCTTCTTTACGCTGAAGCTAGTTCTTAATGACTTTGGCCATATGTTTGGGGTCGTTGTCCTGCTGCAGAATACATTTGGAGCCAATTAACAATCATATATTTTTCTGAAAGCATTCTTTGTTTACAGCATTTTTTCCACACCTGCCTAAAACTTTTGCACACTACTGTATATATTTCAGTGCAACTAAATTTACTTTTGACTTAGTGCAATCTTCTCTTTTTATCTTTTCAAAAGCAGACATCAGGTGCAAACCCCCTTGTGTGACAAAAATAAAACTATTTGATATTTTTTTCTGTTGCAGATATGTTGTCCAATGGCTCCTTTATTCATCCAAACCTTTCCTCTATCAACTCTCTGTTGTATTCTAACATGAAATGCCTCCTCATCAGACCAAGCTCCTACATCTTTCTCTCATTTAACTTCACCAACATCTTCCTCCTCCTCCCTCTCAGCATCCTTGTCCTCTACCATGGTTTCCAACAGTGGTGCTCCACCTCCTCAAGAGCAACAACATTGACTCACTGTGACAGCTTCACGTACCATGTGGTGATCCTAAAACTGATTGGTGTCGCTGGTTGTTTCCTTGACTGTTTTGGTATCTACAGGGTTAATTTAAGCATAATAGCAGTAGGGGCACTCTGCCTTTATTTCACTTGGTATGGACAGATTTTCTTTGACATCCTCACCTGTGTGGAGCGCTACCTGGCTGTTGTTCATCCCACCACTTACCTAAGTCTGAGAAATGAGAGAGGGGTCAGAATAAGAAATGTCACCATTTTCTGTGTCTGGATGCTTTCCTTTGTTGCATTTGTTTTCGTGATCATAAATTTTGCTTTCAATATTGTGGACTTTTTCCTCTTGGTAGTATCTTTAATCATCACCACTTTCTGCAGCCTTTCTGTTTTGCGCGTATTGACCCATCCAGGCCCAGGAGAACGGGAAAGGAAAAGGGAGAGAGTTGATAAGTCAAAACTAAGGGCATTTTACACTATTCTAATCATACTGGCAGTGCTGGTGTTAAGATTTACTTGGAGTCTTTTTCGGGCTGTTCTGGATGCATCAGGTAGAAGTGATGTTTGTGTGCTAATAACGTGCGAAGTCTGGCTTAGTCTCCCCAGCAGTCTCGTGTTACCCCTGCTGTTTCTACGCAGGAAAGGGAAGTTAGTGTGGTGTAAGAAAATCATACAACGAGGACGAGGGTCTTTTAAGTAAAGTGTTTTTTTTCTTTTTACTTTGCAGAAGTTATATATTTTTAACTGACAAATGATTAAATTCAAAATATACCAAACTTCATAAAGCACTTTTAAAAACAACAACAGGGCTGACCAAAGCGCTGTACAATAACACCAAATAAAAATAAAAAGACACACCGCAAGGTAAAAGATATAGAAACACAAAATAGTTGCAGAAGTTAAACAAGTACATAAAAGTAACTGGGTCGAACGCCAGGGAGCACAAGTGTGTTTTTAAAAACAGTGAGTGAAGGAGCCTGCCTGACATGCGGTGGAAAATCATTCCACAATTTTGGAGCTGAAACTACAAAAGTAGTTTCGCCTCCGAGTTGACTCTGTGTCTTTGGAACGAGGCGGGACATAAGGGTGCAGCAGCTCAGACAGATAAAATGGGGCACAACCATTAAGAGACTTAAAGGCAAATAACAGGTTTTAAGATGGATTTGTAAACAAACTGGCTGCAATTGAAGGGAAGCAAAAATTGGAGTGACATGCTCTTGCTTGCACCAGATAAAAATCCAGCAGCGGTGTTTTGGATACATATAAGAAGAGTGTACAGCTGCTCTGTAAAAATGTACTCAGATCTAGCTGCATTTTGAGCTAAATAACACCGTGGGGGGTTGTTTACCCCTTTATAACCACAGGTGCAGGTAATCGGTAGCTTTTTGTTACATATTTTTGTCCCTTTAAGTGGAAATGTAGATCGCTGTGCATTTGATGTGTGACACATGATCCCCACAGCACTTATCATCTCTTTTACTACAGTGAAGCACATTATGTTTTATAGTTTAATAAGGTAGTTTTTCTTGTATCTTATCTTATCTGGTGCTGCTTTTACGTATATAGAAATGTATTTCTTACAATTACATTAAACCCTGTAAACTGACTGCATGTCTACGGCGCATCTCCTTTTTAAATGGTGCCTCCTGCTGGTCACACTTCCATGTCATGTCAAACGTATGTAAGTTTCATGTTTAGCTGTGAGAGATATGAGATGTTTGTTGTTCTTGTTTTATCTTACAGTTTTCGTCAAATTGTTTTTTATTGTTTTGTTTTTTCTTCTTTGTAATGATCTGTGTTGCAATCATTGCTATTACCTGTATCATACCTGCTAAAGTTGTTCCAGTTAGGCTGAAATAGATATAATTCTAATTATTTAAACAGCATTAATCGAATATAATTTTATTTCCTCTTAAATTGTGTGATATCATTGGCATTATAATATGAACACTACCAAAAATGTTTTAAATTTATTCATTCACACTACTTTACAAGGTTTAATTAGCCTTTCCATCATTTAGCTGGGCCTTTCCATCATTTTTTCTTTTTGTCCTTTCCTTTGACTTTTACCACTTAAGCACCTCCGGTTTTTAGCATGGAGGGTTTTGATGACAGTAGTTCAGCTTTTCTAAACTGTAGCTGGAACTCTTGATCATAGAGCTTTCTCATTTTAATAAAACAGACAATATAATACTAAAACCACCAGAAAACCAAACCTCCTTAAACATTTGATCCCAAACAAAAAATTGTGAAAATTGTGAAGGATTAAAATATTCCAAGAGCTCAACTTAATTCATCTAAACATGTTTCAGTCACGTTTTATCAGCACAAAATGCACAGGTTTATTGAATATGAATATGTTCTGTTGATTTAACTCAGTTGTTTAAGTTGCTGCCAAAGCAAAACATTTGTGTGCAACCAATGTCCACTATTGAATTAAGTAAATCCAACATGTTCTTTTTTTCAGTGTATTTTTTTATTTAACCTTTATTTACTAGGAAAAATTAGACTCTTGAAAATCTCTTTTACAATGTGTTCATCTCTCTCTCCAACTAATGAACCAAGGGAAGCAAAAGTTAACATAATGCACATGAGACGAGAGACTGTCAAAATAACAAAAACAGAGACGTGATTGACTGAGAAGACAAGACTCACCTTTCACAACTGAAACTGAGACCAGACAACCACAGAGACAGGACCAATATAGTGTATACAGAGACACTACAGTGACCAAAAATGATGATAATCGAATATTACAAACCCAAGAGGATGAATCCTCACATAAACAGAGACTGCAGATTATGACACAAAACTAGCTACAAACCACAAGTAAACAAACATGTAGACAAAGTCTGACTACACACAGAGACAAGAGAAGGAGCAGGTGTACAGGAGAGGAGGGGGAATAACACTACTAATGATGAACTAGGAAGTAAAAATATAAATAACCAACGTATAAGCACTAAGAAAATAACATTAATCAGACTAGAAAATAAAGACTAAATATCATAGACCTAGAACATAAATTATTTCACAAACTTAAAAGTAAATCAGAAACTCAAAACACAGGGTCTAAGAACTTAGCATCCTAAAAGATTATCTTTTAGAATACTACATGATTAAGATTTTGCTTTTAATGTCTTAATCAAGTGCTTTCTGTGGACAATAATTCATATCAAAATACCTATAGAGCAACCGTACTATAGTTATAGGTTTTTTTTAACATTTAAAAATGATCTTTTTAAATTTACTTATGTTCTCAGAAAAACAGGGAACAAATCAAACGAGATGGCACATTTATAATATTAATTAATGTCTTGTATTTATTTTTATTTGTTGTCTCCCAATAAATAGCCTTTAAGTATGGAAGCCTGTTTCCTCCACTAAAAAAAAGTATCCATAACTCAAAATTTCGAGTTATTTTCTAGAAATTTCGAGGAAAGTAACTCGAAATTTTGACTTATTAACTCAAAATGTGCTGCCACTGCTGGGGTGCAGTAGCTCCACCACCCCACTAGGGGGAGGAAGTGGGTTTGTGTACTCAAGTTTCTCTAGTAAATGTAGAAAAAGTTTATGGAGTCTTGCTAAAGTTGATACCAGCACACAAGTTATTAGCTCCGAAGTTGGCTGTACTGGAGCATGAATAATATATGCTTGTAAGTACGATTATATTCTGTGTTCATGTTTAGCATGTGATGTAAAATGGTTTGTGGACTCACATATTTGAAGCCAGCATGTTAGCTGCACTGCCGATGCTAATTGTGTTAGCATGTCAATGGGAAATTCTATTATATGTTAGCATCAAGCTAGCGGGATTTGGAGTTAACATGTTTTCATTTACTTTGCTTGGTAATACCAGCTGCAATTTAAGTTGTTAAGTCTTCAATCTGTACCTTGTAATGTGAGAAATATATTATGTTCCAAATGTATGTTTTAATATGTTTTTCTTATGTTTGTAGTTTTACAGTGCCTTCATTAGGGAGACAAATAAACCCTGCAATGACAACTGGAAGCTTTTGCCTCTCCTTTTGAAGAACTGTTTATCTATCTGCCAAACTGGGCATCAACGTACAGGGAGGGCGGAATAGTAAAAAAGCATCATTCTCATCAG